>JAJEJO010003784.1:0-99062 GCA_020662805.1 Glaucomys volans | reverse complement strand
AGCACCTGCTGCTGCCACATTGTTTCCCCAGGTCACCTTAAATGCCAGCCCCTCCAAGACTTCCTGTCCTCATTTAAGAGATGGGGTAGCCCTAGCATCTGCCATGCAAGCTGCCTAGAGATCTCACTGTTGGGTACTGAAGTGGGGTTGGCATTTCATGAGTGATGAGTGGGGTTGGGGTGTGGCTCACTGTTGGAGTGCTTACCTAGCATGCATTAAGCCCTGGGTTTGAGCCCCAGTGTATCTCTCTCTTTCTCTCTCTCTCTCACACACACACACACACACACACACACAAAATAAACTGCTTGCATGGGCAAAGCTAGGGACCAATGGTGGGCCAGGCAGAGAGGGTGAAAAGGCCAGAATGTGGTGTACAGAGGCATTGGAGGTCAGATCACCAAGGAGTTTGGGGACTTTATCTTCTGGCATTAAGAGATGACTGAATATTTTTCAAGAGGAGGTTAATATGACTTGTACTTTAAAGAAAAATTGCCTTGGCCCCAGTGTGGACTTCAAACTGGAAAGGAGAAGGTAAGCTGGTCCTGTGGCTACAGGTCTAGAGCCCAGGCAGGGCTCAGACTGCTCAGTCTAGGAGATTGGGCAGCATGAGGGCCCCAGAGCCCCAGGGTGAGGAGGAGCTAATTTAGGGCAAGAAGGGATGACATGAGCACTTGGAAAAACCCTGGGGAGCCCTAGACTTTGAGGGAAGGGTACTTTAACCTCTGTTTCCCAGAGAGAAGAGTATGGAAGATCAAAGAACAGCAATGGGAGGCCAGGGAGGAAACCAGGAGGGAAAAGGACAAGAGCAGGGATCACATCCATCTGCACCTCCCTGCTTCTTGTGATGTCTCCATGTGGCCTTATCACAACTCATGAGGAATTACTGTCCCTGGGGCTCAGAAAGACTTGGTCACTCATCTAGGGTTGTCTAGGTTATAAGTGTCACAGCTAGGTCATAAAACATGAACCCTGGGCCCCTGGAGGTCCTCCATGCTCTTCTTGTGATTTGAAAGTCACTATTGAAGACATTTAGAGGCTTCTGTAGTCTAGAGCAAAATATACAATGTATTTTCTTTCTTCAACTTATCAGCTCAACCAAACCCCAGGAGAGGAGAACCCCATTTTTCTCCCTTCGGATGCCAAATACGACTGGCTTTTGGCCAAAATCTGGGTGCGTTCCAGTGACTTCCATGTACACCAGACCATCACCCACCTTCTGTGCACACACCTGGTATCTGAGGTTTTTGGTATCGCCATGTATCGCCAGCTGCCTGCTGTGCACCCCATTTTCAAGGTACAACCAGTTACTGCCCCACCTAGAGAAGGAGAGCACTGGGTATGGTAGCTGACTTCCCCTCAGGGGGTCTGTGGCTGGGAGTGAGTAGCAGAGAGGGACCTCAGGAGAAATGCTCAGAGAGGGAGTAATGCCCCACAAGGAAGAAAGCAGCTGGGAGCTTGAAGGGTCCTTCAGATGTAAGGCTAGGGCAGGGGCAGGGCCTCCACCTGACATGGAGCCTGGCTGGCCTGGGAAGTCGAGGTTGAAAAGGCAAATGAGTGCACTCTCACTTTCTTTCCATCTTCCCGCATCGTGACAGCAATGGTTGCTAGCGTTACTGAAGGCTAAAAAAAATACCCCCATGCCTCAGTTTCTCATCTATAAAGAAAGTTAAAGTAACACCCCTGCCTCTTAGGATGATGGTCAGGATTGAAATAATTAATAAATTCAGAGAGTTTAAGCAATGCCTGGCACATAGTTAAGCAGTAGACAAGTGTTGACCATCATCTTTTTTGTCATTGTTCCAATTGCCATCAAAGCTGTGTCCCCCAGGCCTCCAGCAATTACTTAGCAAGAAGACGGGCACCCAGACCTTCACTTACTGTGTTCAGCATCAGCCCTTACACTATGGGCTGGGGTGGGGATGCTCAATGTCCCAGGGGGCCCTCTCTGAGGTCTTTGTTCTTTCCCTTCCAAGCTGTTGGTGGCACACGTGAGGTTCACCATCGCCATCAACACCAAGGCCCGCGAACAGCTCATCTGCGAGTATGGCCTCTTTGACAAGGTAGGTGCCCTCCAACACACTTGGTATGTGAATGATTCCTGCTTCATGGCCTCTACAACTCTTCTGAAGTTCAGATGCCCTTTCAGGAGACCAGGTCACTGGGTAGAGGCTTGGAAAAGGCAGAAGGCTGGAGGCTGTACTTGAAGCTAATTTCCAGCTTTCATGATTAACCTCCAGCCCTTTCCACCAGTCAAGGCACCCTCTCCTCTTCTCAGGGTATTACCATGTCTTCCTCCTGGTGATGTCTCTTTGTCACTCTTCCCCTCTCTAAGCCCCAGAGCCTCACTCCTCATAGACCACTGACCCCATACACACTAGAGTTGTGTGTTCCCTTCCCACATTGCACACCCATACCATTCTGCCTGGGTCCTGCGCAGCATTCTGAGCACAACCTCCCACCCTCTTCCTTTTTAGGTCCTTAATGTTCCCAACCCAAAACCCAGTCTCCTCCCAGCAGGCATGAGGAAAGCAGGTCCCCACTAGTGGGTGCCCACACATCCCCTGCCAGCCGCCTGACTGCCTTCCTGCAGGTGGGAGCCTGCCCCTCCCTCCGGCAGTGCTGCAATACATGGTGATTCAGCCCCTTTCATTGGAGGGGAGGGACTTCTCCCTATCCCCTCTTCATGGGGGTTGGAAGGCTAGGCCTTCTACAAATTAAACATCACTCCCTCCCCACCTCACAGGCAAAATGCTTGCCCTTCGTGCTCTGCCACCCCACTGCCCTCCCACTTTCTCATGGATGCAGGGATGAACTCCTGGGCTGGACAACTGGGCAGGAAAGCCATCCTCGATCAGGGGCTCTCTCCTCCTACCCAGGCCAATGCCACTGGAGGTGGCGGGCACGTGCAGATGGTGCAGAGGGCCATGAAAGACCTGACCTATGCTTCCCTGTGCTTCCCCACGGCCATCAAGGCGCGGGGCATGGAGAGCACTGAGGACATCCCCTACTACTTCTACCGAGATGATGGGCTGCTGGTGTGGGAGGCCATTCAGACGTGAGTAATGGCTGGGGTCCAGGGGAAGGAAGCCTCAAGAGGAGTCATTGGATTGTGACCTGGCTCAGTGGTTAGGTGCTGTTGGAGGGAAGGGCTGTGGGAATTCTGACTCCTGAAGTTAAGGAGTGATATTAAGGTCAACAATGGGACACTCATTCCTGCTGGCCCCCTTCTGAGCCAGGTTCACATCTGAAGTGGTGGGCATCTACTATGAGAGTGACCAGGTTGTAGAAGAGGACCAGGAGCTTCAGGATTTCGTGAATGACGTTTACGTATACGGCATGCGGGGCAAGAAGGCCTCAGGTAGGCCGCAGCTGCTCTTCCTACGCCTCTGGACTGCCTGGGGGACTTGATTGGATCCCTCCCAGGGGTGTGTTTGGAGCGGTTCTCTGCTCCTGAGGTGTCTTTAGCAGCGGGAATCTCTCCAGCACTTGTGGGGACGCTAAGATGCGCTGGGGTTGGGGGTATGTGTGTCAGGGATCCCTCCTCCCAGGGAAGGGCTCAGCAGCCATGGCTCCGCCTCAGGCTTCCCCAAGTCAATCAAGAGCCGGGAGAAGCTGTCCGAGTACCTGACGGTGGTGATCTTTACGGCCTCAGCCCAGCACGCAGCGGTGAACTTCGGCCAGGTAGGCTGCGCCAGGGCAAACCTCCCTCTGGGCGCAACTCATTCAGGTCCCCTCCATCCGCTGCTGGCTGAAGCCTGCACGCTGTTCCTCCTCCTCCCTCTCCAGGCGCTGTTCTTTCTGCAGTTACAGCCTTACCCTGGGCGGTCTCTGGGCCTGGAATTAGTGTTTACAGCCCCCTCTTCCACAGGTTCTGCTAAGGGCTCCCTCCACGCGAAAGGAGGGGCGCGCTGCCGGGCTGCTAGAGGGAGATTAGGGTGAGGGTCTCCCTCCAGGAAGGAGGGAATGGAACCTCAGAGATGAGGGACGGTACCCCAGGAGGGATGGGGACACCCCAGAGGAGGGGCAAAGGCGACCAGGCAGGTGCCCTCCGGGTGAAGCAGGTGCAGATGTGGTGGGTCGTCCACTTCTGTGGGTGCTGTCTCCGCAGTACGACTGGTGTTCCTGGATCCCCAATGCTCCCCCAACCATGCGTGCTCCACCGCCCAAGGCCAAGGGAGTGGTGAACATAGAGCAGATCGTGGATACTCTGCCCGACCGTGGCCGCTCCTGCTGGCATCTGGGTGCAGTGTGGGCTCTGAGCCAGTTTCAGGACAATGAGGTGAGACTAGACAAGATGAGAGACGGTGCAGGTCTCCCAAGATTTAACCCTTTTCTCAAGTTCAAGGTTTTGTTTGTGGCAAAGGGCTCAGGGTATATACCCATAGTAAGGAATCCTGACTTCCAAGGCTGGAGGGCCCAGAATCCGCTGCAGCTGCTACCAGTCTTCAAGGCAGAGCCTTGGAGATCTCAGAGTGGGTGGGGCAAGAGAGGACTCAGGCTTTGCTCACTTAAGTTGATTAGCCAGAGGGGGGTGAGTGATGACCACTTCCTACCTCCCCCTACTTTCAGCTACTGTCAAGTTCTTCCAGGTGGTTTCCTCCCTGGCCTCCCAGGGAGAATGACAGTTTCCTGGTTTCTTCCAAACACCTAAACCTGGTTAACACAGCACCCCATCTAGTGTATGTAGACGGGCACAGCCCCTTGGCAGTCCTGCAGTGTGCCCAGAAGGGCGGTGGATAGCTGAGTAGCCTACCAGCCTTTGCTAATGTCTTGTTTCCTCACCGGGTATCATTTGTCCATGTGTCTTTGATGTGCTCAGCCAGGGGAAACATTCCTAGTAGAGAAATTTCTCCGTCAAAGAATGTCAAGACTGAATAGCTCTCTGCAAACCAAATCCAAGAACCCACCATCCCCTTTCTAGCCCTGTAATTTTGATTTTAATAATCCAATGTTTTTTAAAAAAAGATGTCTAATGTACATTTTCAGACATTTCTGTGAGTAAGCAAATGAATGACCCACCCGGAGAGGGCAGCCACCACTTCCACTCCCTGCACCACAAGGCATGGCCTTGGCTCTCCTGGGCAGGAGGGCACCAGTGCCCCTACGTGCCTACATAGATGCAAATGGGAGTGCTCTGTGGGGCAGAGCACCAGGGCCACACTCCCACAACTAAGATACTAGCAGCCTCTACGCTCACCTGCCCCATCACACAGGTTTCTAATTACCCAGCAGTGAGACAAAACTTTTCCCATTTATTGATAAAGTCCCAGCTCTGGAGCATTCCTTAGGGAAAGCAGGTTGAAAATGGCATTATTTTTTTAAGTTTCATTTTGTTTTTGATTGACACATTATAATTATACATATTTATGGGGTCCAAAGTGATATTTTGGTACATGTGTACATGGGTAATGGTCAAATTGTGGCACTTAGAAAACCTATCACCTCAAAAATTCATAATTTCCTGTGGTAAGAACATTCGGAAACTTCTACTTATTATGAAATATAAACTACAAAATTGTGATCTTTAGTTACCCTACTGTGCTATTAAACACTACAACTTGTTCTTCCTATCTAACTGTAACTTTGTACCCCCTGATCATCCTCTCCCCTTTTCTCCTACATCCCTCCCCTCCCCTCTGGTAACTACTATTCTACTATCAACTTCTAGGAGATCAACTGTTTAAGGTTTCACATATTAGTGAGATCATACAGTATTTGACTTCCTGTGCTTGGTTTATTTCACTTAACATAATGTCCTCCAGGGTCCTCCATGTTGTTGCAAGTGACAGAATCTCATTCTTCTTTATGACTGAATAGTATTCCATTGTTTACATACACTACACCTGTTTATAGTGGCAGGTGGCAGAAGATAGAGGAAAAGGGAAGGTGAGCAGATGTTCCCTCCCTGTCCTCCCAAGTGGTGGGACATCCATAGGGGTGGGACAAGGCCTGTAGTTTATGTGGGCCTATCTTAGATTACACTTTCTGTCATGTCTGTGCCCTCAGCTGTTCCTAGGCATGTACCCAGAAGAGCACTTCATCGAGAAGCCTGTGAAGGAGGCCATGGCCCGATTCCGCAAGAACCTGGATGCCATTGTCAGCGTGATTGCTGAGCGCAACAAGAACAAAAAGCTGCCCTATTACTACTTGTCCCCAGACCGGATACCGAACAGTGTGGCCATCTGAACCCTGCCTATGGCGGTCTCACCCTAGGAAGGTCAGCCAGACTCCAGCTTGTGTGGCAGGCTCTGGGGCTGGCCTCCTGGCAGCTCACTTCTCTTCCACCAAGCCAAGAAAGTGTGTTCTGGTTTCCTGATGGGCTGGCTACAAACCAAAGTCTACTCCAGGATGTGTCAGGTTGTACTGAAGCTTCAGAGCATTTTCCTGTTTATCCATCCATCTGTAGGGAATCCCATAGTTTGATCAAAGCATGCAAATATTTCAGGGACCCTCCTGTATAGAGGACTCCAGAGCCTCCTGCCCAGGCCCAGATGAGTCCTTCCACACTAAAAGCAACAGCAAATCAGGATAACCGATACCTGATCATTTTGGAGATGGGGAATTTCTATGCTACTTAGTTTAATTTCTTACATGTAGTAGGTACCCAAATAACTTCTTGTTGAATGAATTAAGAATTGATTGCCATAAAAATAAAGTAGTTTTATCTAAAACAGGTTTTGTTCCACATGATATATTCCAGTCACCCCAAACAGCTCACTTACCCCACCTCTGCCACCGTCCCTGCCCCATGTGTACACGTGTGTGTGTATCATATTTGCTGTGATTCCATCTGAGCAAAAGCCTGCCCACCCGAGTCTGGATGGCAGGTGCCTTTTTCCTCTTTTCCCAGACTGCTCTCACTCGTTCTTCAGAACATATCCCAAATGCCATCACCTCTGGGAAGGCTTACTTCATTGCTCAGGTAGAGCTTGTCTCTCCCCAGGACTTCATGTGACTGTGTGGCTGCTCTCCCGTGTGTTCTCCCCTTAAGAAAGGGAGACCCTGGTAGGTCAGGGAACCCACCTTATCTATTCCTGTGCCCTGAGGCTGACCATAAAACAACAGCACTAAATTACTCCCTTGTTTTCCTGCTGGCAGGGCTGACAGATTCCAGGCATTGTCTTTGGAGCTGGATGCTACTTTTCTTCTTCAGCAGGGTTTGCAGCATGACTTGCGGAAAAAAATGGGAACTGGAAAACTTAATTTGGTCACTGCTTAAACTGAACTTAATTCATTATGTGTTAAATTTACCAAAAATTAATAAGATAACTTGTAACAGTAAAAATGCTTCCTCACACAAAAGATTTTACCTCCCATATCTTCTATAGGGAACCCTTACGGTGCATATAAGTTTTTTTTCTAAATATCAATATCCAGAGAGAAGGCAAACTTCAAATTATCAAAAGTCAAAATCAATATATGACATTTAGAAAGAGAGAAATTTTTAAAGTTTTATTGAAATATATATTATGATAGTAATATGCACCTCTATACATATTAAAGCAGTTCTAATGTTCACTAAAATCAGTAGATAAAAATGTTTAATGATATTTGCTGACTTCCTACATTGAAAGGAAATAGGTTGGAAAATTATTGTTGTACCCAAAGCTCCCTTTCTGGAAGGTATCATTTCCCTAATAGGCAGTTGGGTTCTATTATGACCTTATAATGTACCTCGACGTAGACCCTGAAGTCACAGCAGAATGAAATCTCTAACTATGGCATTAATGACAGGTAATATGAAGCTAAAACTTTTGAGCCACTGGAATGACCACATAAATTCACTTTTGTAGCAACTGCTGTAACTGGTCCATAATTTTAAATGCTTATTCATAAGACTCAAATCTGATCTTACCTTCTTTATCAATATTAGGGAGCTTATACAAATGGAATATTATTCACAAAAAACAATATTCACAAAAAACTTGCCTCATTTTCAAGGATAAAGATTAGCTATAAGTTACTATGGAGAGTAAGCTTATTATAAGGCCCATAACCAGTTAAAATGTTTTTATTTATTTACTTGTTTAAATTAGGAGTTGGGATCTAGCTCCATGGCAGAGTGCTTGCCTAACACACACAGGGCCTGAGTTCAGTCCTCAACCCTGAAAAAAAAAATTAAATATTACACTATGGTCTGTTGATTCTAAAAACCTAAACTGAAAGGTAATTATATTTGGCCTAACCTATATTATTAAAGCAGGGAAAACAATATGAAGCCAGGGATTTAAATTTACATGTTTACATAACTGGGGCTGGTTATTTTCTGTCCCACAAAGCCTTCTTTAGCCCATCTTCTGATTTCACTTCTAAATGGAGTGCTGCTGACAAATGCTAATACTTCCTAAAACTACTTATATTAGCTAGAGAAAGGAATAGCCTAACAAAGCAGAAATAAAACAGCAAAAATGATAACTTTTTTTTGTTTTCCTATTAAAATTTTAAATTAGGCTTCATCTTTAGTTGAATATTTGCTTCTTTTTATTTTATCTGATTTTATTTTACTTGCATGTGTGTGTGATACTGGGGATTGAACCCAGGGCCTTGTGCATACTTGGTAAGCACTATACTTCTGAATTCCATCTTCAGACATTTTTATTTTACTTTAAAACAAAGTCTCTCTAAAGTTCCCAGGTTGACCTGAAACCTATCATCCTCCTGCCTGAACCTCTGAAGTAGCTGGGATTACAGATGTGCTCCATTGCACCTAGCTCATATTGACCTCTTTAGGAAATACTTCTGTTTACTCCAAACGGCAACAAGCCTCTTAGAGAGACATAATAAAATTTATGTATATCAAATCCAAAGCCAATAGTATACTGAATAGTTAATTTAAAGCATTTTCTCTAAAATCAAGAACAAGACAAATAGGTGTATGCTCGCCACTCCTATACATTATAGTATTGCAAATTTTAGCCAGAGCAATTAGGTGAGAAGAAATAAAAGTGATACAAACAGGAAATAAAAAGTGAAATTACCCTTTTTGCTGATAATATAATCCTATTTTAGAAGAACCTAAACACTCACCTGGAAAAATTCAAGATGTTATAAGCAAATTTTAAGTGAGTAGCAGGATACAAAATTGACATGGAAAGATAATGTTTTTTATATACCAATAACAAACCCACTGAGATTGAAAGCAAGATAACAACTCAAATAACCTTCAAATAAAAAAGAAGAAGAAAAGAAGCTAGGAATAAACTGAAACAAGGAGATTAAAATCCTATTCAAGTAAAATTAAAGAATGCTGAAAAAAGAAATTGAAGACATTAGAAGATAAAAAGACCTACTATGTTCAATATAAATACGGTGAAAATAAGCATATTACAGAGAGTCATCAATATATTACATTCAATCCCCATCAAATTCCAATGATACACTTACAGAAGTATAAAAAATAATACTAAAATTCTAATGGAAGAAAAAAGAATAACTAAAACAATCCTGAATAATAAGGGAAATTCTGGAGACATCAGGATACCCAATTTCAAAACATAATACAAAACCACAGTATGGAAAACAACATGGTACTGACATAAATAAAGATGCATAGACCAATGGAATAGCATAGAATACCCAGAGACAATCTCACACAGCTATAGTCATCTGATTTTTATAAGAGGTGGCAAAATGGGCAAGGGACATAGCTCAGTGGTAGAGTGCCTACTTAGCATGCCCAAGGCCCTGAGTTCCATCCCTAGTACAAAAAAAAAAAAAAAAAAAAAAAGTGACAAAAACATGTTACAGAAGAGTCTTTAAAATATGTTTCTGGGTAAACTGGATCCCATGTGTAAAAGAATTAAATGAGATTCCTATTTTTCCCTGTGTGCAAGATTAAACTCATAAGGGATCAAATATCTAGGCATAAGCCCAGAAACTTTGCAACTTCTGGGAGAAAACATAAGGGAAATGCTTCAATACATAAACAGACTATAACTCCCTCAATAGGAGGATGATAACTCACTAAAATAATAGCAAGGATAGATAAATTGGAATGTATCAAATTAGGTTTCTGCAAATCAAACAACTCACAGTGTGAAGAGAATCTTCAGAGTGAGAGACAATCTTTGCTAGTGACCTTTTTGAGAAAGGCTTCATCTCTTGAAGGTAAAGAACTAAAAAACAGCTCAACACCAGAAAAAAAAAAAATAAAGAAAACCCATTCAACCAATGGGCAAGTGAAATGAATAGATGGTTTTCAAAAGAAGAGGCACACTAATTGAAAATTAGATGAAGAGGTTTAAATGTACTCTAAATGGAAAGATTCAGAAAATGTGGGGTGATCCCTTTGCAATCTGAATGTTGAGAAACAGACTTAATTTTCTAAATTTCCACAATTTCTAATATTATTTTAGTGTAAATACAGAACCAAACATCGAAATAGAGAAAAAGCTCTCCTAAAAACTATACAATGCTAAATTATAAAGTGTCCAATAGAAAAAATTGCATGCAAAGTGCTGTCAAACTTAAATTTAAACTTAAAATTCCATGATTACTATAAAGCCTAATTCAACTTATTTAAGATTTATTTATTTAGGTGTGCATATTGTAAGTCAAGAGAGTATGGCTTAAAAGTCACAATAAAATAAATTAATCCAAATAATTCTTAACCAAATTTCATATTTCCTCTTCCATTGGAATGCTTTTCCTAATGTACTTCTTTTGTTGTCCATTCTTTTTTCCAGACCATACTAACCAAAAGCATTTGACAGACCATTGGTATTTACAAAAGTAAAATTTAATAAAATTTAACAAAATTCTATAGAATTCTTTCTACTGAACAAATTTTTATACAAAATGACAGGGAGACCATGGTAAAGTTTTAACAGTAAATACTTCACAAAACAAAATTCAGCGCAAGGAAATTAGTTTCGTGAAAGAGCACTTCACCTTGATATCAGATTTATTGTCACCCTTATCAGATGTAGGCCAGGAACCACCAGGGCCAAGTTTGTTGGAAAAATTTCAGCGCAAAAATAATATAACAAACATGGGTAAGCCCCAGTTTTTTGAAAAAGTAAATATGGTGAATGTTTGACTATCACTATATTAAATGATGTGTCTCTTAAAATTTTTAAAAATTCATTCTTTTAGTTACACATGACAGAAGAATGTATTTTGACATATCAAACATACGTGGAGTATAACTTCCCTTCTTTGTGGTTGTACATACTGTGGAGTCACACTGGTTGTGAATTCATATATGGACATAGGAAAGTTATGTCTGACTCATTCTACTGTCCGTCCTACTCTCATCCTCCTCCCTTATTGTGAATTAGCATCCACTATCAGAGAGAACACTCGACCTTTGGTTTTGTGGGATTGGTTTATTTCGCGTAGCATGACAGTCTCCAGTTCCATCCATTTAATGATGCTTATTGATTGACTGATATAATTAAAATATAATTAAAAGTTTTTGGTTTTTTTACCACTTTCTGCCTCCGCTTCTCCCATTGAAATATTCAATGAAAGCACACTTCTTGCTATTTAAGAGAAACAGTCAATATACTGGTGGAGTTTGAGAATGATTTATCTTCATTAATTGCCTGTCCTGAAGGCAATTAACTGAAATTTCCTGAACTGAAAATAAAATTAATAGCTGACATAACTTTTTACCTGAACTGACAGAAACCTGATAACCCAAGTCAAGGTAAAAGTTATACTGTTCCCTCTCCACTGTCTATTCAAGGATTAAAGACTAAGCTGGGAGCTAGGTGTGGTGGTAGACATCTGTAATCCCAGGGTCTAAGGAAGCTGAGGCAGGAGGATGGCAAGTTCAAAGCCAGTGTCAGCAACTCAGCAAGACCCTAAGCAACTTAGTGAGATCCAGTTACAAAATAAAAAATAGCCGGGCGAGGTGGCACACGCCTGTAATCCCAGCACTCGGGAGGCTGAGGCAGGAGGATCTCGAATTCAAAGCCAGCCTCAGCAAGGGCAAGGTGCTAAGCAACTCAGTGAGACCCTCTCTCTAAATAAAATACAAAATAGGGCGGGGGATGTGGCTTAGTGGTGGAGTGCCCCTGAGTTCAATCCCCAGTACCACAATCAATCAATCAATCAATCAATAAATGGCTAAGGATGTAGCTCAGTGGTTAAGTGCCCCTGGGTTCAATACCTAGTACCAAAAATGGCAGTCTTGATGCTTCAGCATGGTGCAAACCACTTACTAAAGCTGCCATATTGCTTTCCTTTACCCAAAATCAGCATAGGGATTTCTCTGAAACATTTGAATGTACAATAGACAAGGAACTAATGTCCATGTTGTTATTGGTAGTACTTTTCTCAGAAAGAAACACTATAAATTACAAAATCCAATTATTTTTCCTATAAAGGACCTATTTAGGTTCACATAAGCTAACAATCCCTTCATAGGTTCTTATTCAATAGGAATGATTGCCTATGGGAAGTAGAGTACTTGGAAGTTTTACTTCTATTTCCCTAAGTACTATCTAAGTATATTCCTTCCTATGGACTTTCACTCCCAAATCCCTCTTGTGCAGAGTCCAGTGACAGTCTCCAATCTTTAAATCTTCATCCAAAAAAGGTGCAGTTTCCTAAAACAAGGTTGGCTTCAAGGACCAAGAGAGGGAGCTCTCTCTCTCTCTCCCCCTGTTCCTGGAAAAGTAGTTAAAGGGAGACTCATTCACTAGTGTCAGCATAAGAATGTTACCAACTACCCACCAAAAAACTCCATGAAGGCTTTTCCACCCAAACATACCCCTGTCCTACCTTATATTACATAAGAAGGACATGAGTGAGTTGGCAAAAGTGATGGAGGTGAGCATATGCCTGCTCTGGGCCATAGATCCTGTGGTTCAGCAACTTCTAGTTCCTTGTTACTCAAGGTTCTATAAGCCATTCTCACATTCCTATGTTCTCTGGAGAATCTTCACAGTAGCTCAAATTATTTAATATCTTTCCACATAAGTCTTGAAATTGGTCGATTCCTCCAGGAAAGCAAAAACCTGTTCAGGGCACCTCGAATTCCCTATCTTTTTTTTTTATTTAATTTTGATTCATTGAACACAAATGGAGTACAGCTATTGTTTCTCTGGTTGTACACAAAGTAGAGTCACACCATCTGTGCATTCACACATGTACACAGGGCAATGATGTCTGTCACACATTCTGTTATTCTTACCCCCCTACCCCAACCCCACTCCTCCCTTCCCTCTTTGCCATCTATCCTTCCTCCATTCTTGCCACCCTTCCACCCCACATTATGCATCATCATTCACTTATCAGAGAGACCATTCAGCCTTTGGATTTTGGGGATTGGCTAATCTCACTTAACATAACAGTCTCCAACATCATCCATTTACCTGCAAATGCCATAATTTTATTCTTCCTTATGGCTGAGTAATATTCCATTGTGTATATATACTACAGTTTCTTTATCCATTCATCTATTGAAGGGCATGTAGGTTGGTTCCACAATCTAGCTATTGTGAATTGGGCAGTTATGAACTTTGATGTGGCTGCATCACTGTAGTAATCTGATTTTAAGTCCTTTGGGTATAGGCCAAGGAGTGGGATAGCAGGGTCAAATGGTGGATCCATTCCAAGTTTTCTAAGGAATCTCCACACTGCTTTCCAGGGTGGCTGCACCAACTTGCAATCCCACCAGCAATGTATGAGTGTACCCTTTTCCCCACATCTTCGCCAGCACCTGTTGTTGCCTGTATCAATAAATG
Source organism: Glaucomys volans (assembly GCA_020662805.1). Lineage (NCBI taxonomy): Eukaryota > Metazoa > Chordata > Mammalia > Rodentia > Sciuridae > Glaucomys > Glaucomys volans. The sequence continues at coordinate 85,368 of JAJEJO010003784.1, read as the reverse complement.
GGTGAAAGAAATGAACAGACACTTTACAGAGGAAGATCTACAAGCAATCAACAGATTCATGAAAAAAATGTTCAACATTCCTAGTTATAAGAGAAATGCAAATCAAAACTACTTTAAGATTTCATCTTACCCAATTAGAATGTCGAATTCCCTATCTTAACATGCCTTTCTAGATAGCTCCCAACATCCTACATCTTTAATTCCTGTTTTGTCTTCATCAAACTGGTTGTAATCCCCAAAATTCTGACCTCTTTTTTAAAACCCCTATTACTTCAAAACCTGGCATTTTTCTCTTCAAACCTGTCCTTCCTCAGTTAGTTCTATTCTGATCTTCATCACAGGGCTTATGCACTAATTCCTTCCTGATTCTTTGCATTAAAGGTTCACTGGAGCCGGGCGTGGTGGTGCACGCCTGTAATCCAAGTGACTCGGGAGGCTGAGTCAGGAGGATCGCGAGTTCAAAGCCAGCCTCAGCAACTTAGCGAGGCCCTAAGCAACTCAGTGAGACCCTGTCTCTAAATAAAATACAAAATAGAGCTGGGGATGTGGCTCAGTGGCCGAGTGTCCCTGAGTTCAATCCCTGGTTCCAAAAAAAAAAAAAAGGTTCACTGGATTCAATCTCTGACTCTATTGTTTAAATACTCACCTACAAAACAGTAATGCTATAGTCTTAGGCCTTCAAATAAGGAACCTGAGTTCATTCAGATCTTACTGTGGCCACATACTGTATCCAGAAAATCACTTTAATATCTCTCGGTTGTAGGTTGTTGATCATAGCAACCATTTTGCCAGAATGTTAGACACATTTTAAAAGTACTAAAGGATAACCTTGGGTGGTTGCTAAGATTCCTTAAAATCCTGAAATTCTCGGTGCTTTTGAATCTGTATTAAAACACACACACACACACACACACACACACACACACACACACTTAGCTAGAGAAAAATCTTTTTAATTGATAGTAGAGTAAAACACATTATTATCTCATGTGCATGTATGGCTGCATGACCAATGTGATTCTGCAATATGTACAATCAGAAAAAGGAGATCATACTCTCTTTATGTAGGATCTATCAAAATTCTACTTTCATGTACAGCTAATTAGAATACATGAAATTTAAAAATTAAATATCAAAAGAAACACCAAGAAAAGCAGAAAAGAGAATAATTTTTTTCAAGAAAAGACTAGAGTCAGAGAAAAAGGAAAAAGTATAAAAAGAGAAAATCTTTATAGAACTAGACAGGGGTGGGTTGGGGATATAGCTCAGTTGGCAGAATGCTTGCCTTGCAAGCACTCGGTCCTGAGTTCAAACCCCAGCACCGCAAAAAAAAAAAAGAGCTAGACAGGGGTAGCAGCCTGATGGGAAATACAAACTTAAGTCTGTGTTTTGAAATTTCTAAACATCAAACAGAGAGAGAAAATCCTAAAAGTCTGAATAGGAGGAAAATTGTAAACAACAGAAACAACAACAACAAAAACGAAAGCAGATTAAATGGACAGTTTTCTCATTTGGCAACACTGACTCAAAAGACAATGGAATGGTACCTTTGAAATCCTGGAATGCAACTAACTTCACCATAGTTTGAATATGTACATCAAGGGTTCACATGTTGGAAGCCTGGTCCCTGCTTGGGTGGAGCTGAGAGGTAGTGAGACTTTAAAGAGCTCGAGCCTCGTGGGAGACCCTTAGGTCATTGGAAACTGTCCTCAGAAGGAATTGAGGTAGCTCTTGTGGAAACTGAGCTCTAGCATCAGCGAGTTGTTATGAAAGAGAGCGTGACCCCTCACTTCCTCTCTGGATTCCTGTTTAGTGATATGATCTCTTGTTCTCACACACACTCCTGCATCATGCCATGAGGCCTCTTCAGAGATTAAACCAATGGTGCTGCCTAACTTTGAATTTAAGCCTCCAAAGCTGTGAGTTAAATAAACCTCTTGTCTTTATAAAGTCAGCCTGACTTGGGAATTTTTAGTAACAAAAATCAACTAATACAAAATGTTATTTCTATACTCAATCTGTAAGTAAAATGTGAGCACGAATATAAAACATCTTAAGGCAAGAAGTTCTGTTTACAACTAACATTGTTACTTATGAATTATTAGAGGATGTACTTCATCAAAATAAAATATGAATCCAAGAAAAGATAACATACAAGAAAAGATGTGAAGAACAATACCAGTAAAACCTAATAGTTCTAATTAATCATTGACAATATTATCAGTATAATGTATTGATTATATTATATGCAATTTTAACAACCTGGAACCTATTATCAAAAGCTTAGTCCTTGTCCCAGGTCCTGATCCAAATAATGAGGACAAGGTTTTGAATAAAAGGAAAAATAAGTTTTATTCACTTGCTAGCAAATGAAGAAAGTAGCATACTAGTGTCTAAAGAGCTGCTGTTCCACTTATTCATGCTGAAAAGAGGGCTTTATGAGAGAATTTCAGAGACTAAGCTACGGGGCACCTGTCAGAAGACATGAATCATGTCCAGATGGTGACCTTGAGGTACCCTTTGTTTGGAGGTGTTGGCTCCATTTTCCAAGTTTGCACATCTTGCTGACACAGATTTCTTTATTCCCGTGGTCAGTGAGCTGAAGGGCATGATAGCCTGGCCAGTAGTGGATGGAAAGTTAATTTTGCTTCCCCCAAAGTTAGGGAAGGGGAAAAGGGAGAAAGAGAGAGAGAGAGAGAGGGGAGAGAGAGAGAGAGAAATGGCAGTTTTAAAAAGAATCACCAGTGGCCAGTGGAGAATCAGTAAGGTTCATACTCAAAGCATGAAGTGGGCCCCGTCACACTGTGATGCCACACAGTTTCAACCTGTGAGAAGGGAATGAGGAAAGGAAACATGTTGAGAATGGAAATGATAATAAACCCTCCTTTTCAAGAAAGAAAATATATCAAACGACAAATACAGTCTTTTTAAGAGTGGAATTAGTTATTAATTATAACCTGTTGTTTTAGTCTCATTTGGAACTAGGAATTTTCTCATGTAGGATTCATATTGATCATGGTACATTTATTAATCCTGTATAAAATTACTATTATCACTTTCCTTTGTGTGTCCCTAGTCAACAGATATAGGGGAGTAGAGGACCCTTTATCTGTCCACAGTGAAAATGCTATAGGGAAAGGGAAGGTTTGAGATTTCATTTATTTCTTTATTTTCTCAATATGGTAGAATTGAGGTAACTTTTCTGGGAAGATTTAAAATTATCTCAGGAAAAACATGAGTTGGACTGGACGATGAAGGATGCCGAATTTAATAGGACAGAACTGAACATTGGTTCTTTCAATATTTCTAGAATTGTATTATTGCCTGTGTCATGTTCAAACCTGTTGCACTCTCCCACCACCAATGCCATCAGAAAAGTATAGAGCTTGGTTTAATTAATGTTTGATATGGCTCTGTGACGTGCATTGGCCTTGGGGTAGGTTGGGTGCAGTGTCTTGCCCACTGACCTAGTTCTAACCTTGCAGCTTGTTTTGACCAATGGATATTAGCAGATATGACTCAAGTAGGTCTGGAAATGACCTTGCATGCCTGGACTTACCCTCTTGCACTTCTGCCATTTCCATGGGTAACACTTTTTTGAATTTCATCTCTAGCCTGGGCTCCAGAGTGAACATGGGTAGAGAAAGCTGAATTTCAGTGAGAAGCCAAGTTCAGTTGGATTCACAGCTTGGAGCAGAGCTGCCCCATTGTGCTAGCCAGGTGAGCTAACCTCTGGCTGACAAGCTGCTAAGTTTTTATGTCACGGAGATTTGGTTGTTTGCCATTTCACAATAGCTGAGCAATACATCACTGTATCAGACAAATTTGGTAGGCTAACAGCTAAGCACAAGGTGAGAAGGGTAAAGAATAGACTGAAATCTGGTATATATTTTGCTTACAATCCAGTCTGTACCTGTATTCAGTGTCCAACACAGGTAAGTGTTTAAAGTTTTAATTGAATGAACTGTTTGAATGAATCTCTGTGGTTCTAAAGGGCAGGAACAAGGATTAGGAGAGTCTCTATAAAGAATGCTGGCTGGGCTACTTTGGTTTTTCTCCTCTGATGTCCTCAACAGAGAGGCAAATGATTCACCCCGGGCTGAGTGGTTAAAAGAATGCAGAGGATATAGGCCTCCAGGGGGAAGGTGTGCATTTTTCTTTTCTCTACTCTCCTTTAGGGAGAAAAAAAATCCTGTGCTCTGTCCTGGTCAGATTCAAGGTCATGGATTAGTCCATAGGGATGGAGCTTTAGTAGAAGACAACTCCCTTGAAAGGCAGTGGAGAATAAAGAAGGCATTGGTGAGGATGCTTTAGGACAAAGGTCCCAGGGGGACCAGCTTTACCCTGGAGAGATGAAGAGGTAATGGTGTGTTTGGGGTGGGGCAGGGCCAGCAGCTTGGGTGGGAGGCCTTAATATATTTACTTTGCTCAGTTGATTCCCCTGCATATACTGAATCTCCATAGCAGGACCTCTTGATCCCATTCTGGCACCTCCTTGCTTGGGCTCTGACTCTCACTCTTCATTGTTCCCTCTGTCATGTGGATCATCTCTTCAGTGTACTTGGGGTGTAAAAGCCTGTGCTGGGCCACCAAGTCCCTGCTTCCCTGAATGAACATTCTCTTTCCCCTGTGGCTCTGACATCCATGTCAGGGGTACCATCTTCAGTGTCTTGTCTCAGGCAGGTCTAGAATCAGGTGGTTACTGCCCACCCCTGTGAATGTCTCCTCTTCCAGTTCCAGCTGCTACTTCAGGCATCCTCTGGGGGGCTTGGAATTCCCCATGGATAAGGGGAGAACACCATGCTTAGTTCAAATTTTACCCAGGTCTGTCCTCCATCATTGTTCTGTGTTCTTCTCTGTTCCCAGGGAGACTTCATGGCTTCCTTGCTGGTGGGAGGCAAGGAAGGTGTTGGCTGCCCAAGTGGCACATCTTATCTTTCCTGTGGCCAGAGTAGGTTTGTCCAGCCTCTGTCCAGCCTCATTATGACCTCAGCAGAGGTCAAGAGTACAAGTGGTCCCTGAGAGCCTGGGGACCCCTCCCACAGCAGGTGTGCCTTTGATGGTCCTGCTTGCCAGAATTTCTACAGAGAAGGACTCTAGGAAGGCCAGTCCTGCACCCTTACTCTGATCTTGCAGTGGGATTCCTCTTGGCTTTGGTCAATGGAAGAGACCCAGAGGAGACAAAGTGGAAGGAGAAGGCTGTAGGTGCACTTCTTTCCTATGTGCCCTGTTTCCAAGCTGAGTCTGATGACAGCAGGTGCCTCCACACCACAGCTCCTCTGATCACCCCATCTGTCATAGTCCTCTGGCTCTGGTAACATGGTTTTCTCCCTTTTTTTCTTAACTGTAGGGAGGTAACTACTTCTTGATTTCGCTAGCATCTAGGTGCCTCACTATTTCTTGTTCTGTTCCCTTACCCTGTCCTCACTTCTGTAAGCTACTTTCCATTAAAGTCTCTTCTTTGGACTACAAGGGGTGAATTCTATTATCAGTGTGGACTGTGACTAATAATGCTACCTTTCATTGTCTCTGTCTCCCTTCCTGGACATTTTATTAATGGGATGATGATGAATCTTTTGTTTTAAGCATCTGTGTCTCTTATTTTTGCTCTGAGATCTTCCAGCTTTATGTGATTTTGCTCTAGATTATGAGACATTTCCTAAACTTACTCTCCCATCTCTCCAACAAAATGTTTTTAAATTTCATCAGTTATGCTTAATTTTTAAGGATTCTGTCTTGCTTTCTTATTCTCTTTTGCTTCATGGTAGTTTGTTTTGTGGTATGGGTGTGGTAACCTCTAATCCAGGGATTATAACAGTAAGTTTGGCTCACTTTAAGTTCTTTTCTATTCCCTGAGTTATTTCAGTTTCATTTTGAGGTTGGTTATTTTGTTTATTCCTCTTGATCTATCTCCTTTGTGTGACTGATTTTCTAAATGTGGAGGAAATTTGCTTCTCTCTTCATAAGAATGGGAAAATAAGCTGTTTTTCCTGGATAGCTGATTTCCCCTGTTATATTTTCCAGGATAAAGCAGAACAGTTGCCGTATGTATGGGAGCTTTGTGCGCATGGGCCAGACTTGGCAACTTTGCTCTAGAATGAGGGAGGAGGGGCAGTAGAGCTGAGGTGGGCAGAAGTGCCCAACCCTCCCTCCCCCACAGCACAGAAATGAGGCAGTGAAGGAATAGCTGGCTGGAGGGTGGGGAACAGAATAAGTGCTCCAAGACCCAATGTTACACAGTCTGAGACCTGGAGAGCCTTGAAATTCAGGTAACAGAGAAGAAAATAAGGACAGAGCTCCTCAACCTGAAACCTGAACCAGGGTAGTTGGAGGTGGGAGGAGCTGAGAAAGAGGGAAGGAAAAAGCACATAGGCTCACTCCTTGCACACAGCTGGAAAGAGGCTCACTCCTGAACACAGCTCACAGTTTCAGAGGTCTCAGTCCATAGACAGTCGGCTCTGTTCCTTGGGTCTCAAGGTAAGGCAGAATATCATGGCAGAAGAATATTGGGTGGGAAGCAGCAAGGATGATCAGCAACAAGACAGAGAGGGAGACTGTTCTCTCCAGATACAAAATACATATGCCCCAAACACTCCCAATGCCCACTAGCCACATCCTACCTGCCTTCAGTTACCACTCAGTTGACCCCAGGGATTAATTAATCTCAGGGATTAATTCATTGATTGGGTTAAGGCTCTCAAACTCAGTCATTTCTCCTCTAAACCTTCTTGCATTGTCTCACACATCCAAACCATAATAAAGACTCAATAAGAATATTCTTCACATTTACATGGTTTACTACAAATAACCCTAATGTTAACTTCATTTTTATTTGATAGTTGCTATCCTAATATTTGATATTGTACCCTTAACCCATTGGGTTGTATTTCTTCTAAAAAAAAAAAAACACAAAAAACATGAATTAGAATAGCCCCTCTTTTCCCTCTTATGTTACCAGATACTGCCTCAAATCCCCCTCCCCCTAGGCGTGGTGGTGCACACCTGTAATCCCAGCAACTAGGGAGACTGAGGCAGGAGGATGGCGAGTTCGAAGCCAGCCTCAGCACCTTAGCGAGGCCCTAAGCAACTCAGGGAGACCCTGTCTCTAAATAAAATACAAAATAGGGCTGGGGATGGGGCTCAGTGGACGAGTGCCCTGGGTTCAATCCCCAGATCCAAAAATAAATAAATAAAATTCCCCCTCCTGTCTATTTCTATCTTCTTTCTGCCTTGACATGTATTATTATTTTGTACCTTTCTTTTTCTCTCTTATTTGGCCCAATTTTTCTCTCTTCTCTTTTCAACTCCTATATACTGTAATACAAATTTTACTTTACTCAATAACTTATTTTTCAACCTATTTCAGAATGTTTATGCTTGGATTAGAAGAACTGTGGAGACCACATCAAAGAGTTTTGGGGTTTTCCTCAGGTTAAATAGTATGTGACCTTGCTCTGAAGTGATTATAGAAAATAGGGTTTAGTGTCTTCTCTTCAAATAGTGCTAAAAATGGGAACAGCAGAGGACATACATTGAGTGAATGTAGCAATGCCTGGATATTTGTCCAGCCCAAGGCTCTTCAGAGAAAGAAGTTTACTAAATAATCCTTTGAATAAAATAAAAAGTGATAATCATCCCTATAGATGGGAGGACATGCAAGCAGTGTGAAAAAGCAAGGGAATAAATCACCCCAAAGAGCCCACAATATATCAACAATTGACCCATGGACTATACAGTGGAGGAACTATTGGAGAAAGAATTCTAAAAGTTCATATTGAATTGTTCAATGAGCTAAAAGAAAATGTAAGAAATTAACTTAAAGATAAAATGCAGAAAGTTTCACTTCATTTCAGTAAAGAGAGAGATTCTGAAAAAGAACCAAATGGAAAACCTGAAAATAAAAAGCTCAATAAATCAAACTAAGAATTCAATGGAAATCATCACCAATATCTCTGACCACTTGAAGATAGCTTTTTCAGGCCTTGAAGACAAATAATACAATCTTGAAAATAAAGTCAGTAATAAAGAAAAAATGTTGAGACCATCTCCAGAATAGTCAAGAAATCTGGGCTAACATTCAGAGAAAAACATTTAAAATAACTGAGGTTGAAGAAGACCCTGAAATACAAACTATAGGGTTGCACAATCTTTTCAATGAAATAATATTAAAACTTTCCAAATCTTAGTAATGAGACAGAAATCCAAATACCAGATGCATATAAAACTCCAAATAGCCAATATCACTCCAAGACATATTATAATGAAAATGCCTAATATACAGAATAAGGATAAAATTTCAGAAGCTGTAGGAGAAAAATGACAGGACACATTTATAGGAAAATCATTTCATATTTCAACTGATATCTTAACCCATGCCCTAAAAACCAGAAGGCCTTTGAATAATATATACCAAATCCAGAAAAAAAATGGTGGCAACAAGATTGCTATATCCAAGAAAAGTGTCCTTCAGAATTGAATGCTAAATAAAAGCCTTCCATGAAAAAAGAAACTAAAAGAATTTATAACCACTAAGCCTGCATTACAAAACATACACATGAAATAGTTCATGCAGAAGAAATGAAAAATAAAAATAGAAAACAGCATAGGAATGAATTGCACTAGAAGAATATTCAATTAGAGAATCAAGTTGATTTAAACTTTAGAAATAAATAAAAATGACAAAAATCATCACCCTATATCAATATTGAATTAAATGGTCTACACTCTTCAATCAAAAAACACAGATTGGCAAATTGATTAAAAAACAGGACTCAATTATATGTTGTTTATAAGGGACTCACCTTGTAGACAAAGCCATCCACAGACTTATGGTGAAAGGACAGAAAAAGATACACCATGCAAATAATAACAAAGAAAGCTAGGGTAGCTGCTCTCATATTGGACAATGTATACTTCAAGCCAAAATTAATCAGAAGAGACAAAGATCACTTCATACTGGTTAAGGGAATAATACAACAGCAAGTTATAAGTATTTATGCCTCAAACAATGCTGCATCTATGAACATAAAACAAATCATTCTCAATAGAAAGAATAAAATAGACCACAATACAATAACACTGGATGATTTGAACACAGATCTCTCATGGTTCGATAGGTCATCCAGACATAACTAAGTAAAGACTCTTCAGAAATGAAAAATACTATTAATCAAATTGACCTAACAGACATCTACAGAAAATTTCGCCAACTGAATTTACTCTGTTCCCAGGAGCACAGGAACATTCTCTTTAAGAGATGATATATGAGGACACAAAGAAAATTTTAGCAAATACGGAAAATGGATATAGTTCCATGCATCCTATCAGATCACAATGAAATAAAATTAGAAATAAAGACGATAAAAAAACTGACCATTCCAGTAACTGGAGATTAAATAATTCACTTTTAAGTGGGGAATGGATCACAGAAGATATCAGGAGAGAAATAAAAAAAATTATGAGAAACAAATGAGGATAGAGATACAACACATCAAAATCTCTGGGACAGTATGAATTCAGTTCTAAGAGGAAAGTTTATAGCACTGAGTTCCTACATTAAAATAAACAGAGGGGCTGGGGATGTAGCTCAGTTGGTAGAGTGCTTGTCTTACATGCACAAGGCCCTGGGTTCAATCCCCAGTACCAATAAATAAATAAATAAATAAATACCAAATAAATAATCCAATGTTACAACTCAAGATCCTTGGAAAAGAAGAAGAAACTAGTACCAAAATCAGTAGAAGACAGGAAGTAATTAAAATTGCTAGCTAAAATTAATGAAAGTGAAATAAAAAGGTACAAAGGATCAATGAAACAAAGTGTTTGTTTTTTGGAAAGATAAGCAAGATTGATAAACCCTTAGACAAAGTAACCAAAAGAGAGAAGAGCCAAACTTAAAAAAAATTAAGAAGGAGATATCACTTCAGACAAAAAAGAAATCCAGAGAATCATTAGACACTATTTTGAAAATTTATACTCTAATAAACTAGAAAATCTCAAAGATGTTGACAGATTCCTAGAAAATTATGACCTACCCAAATTGAATTATGAAGGAAAAGAAAACCTAAACAAACCACTGTAAGACTTAAGCAATGAAATTGAAGCAGCTTTTAAAAAAAGGCTTCCAAAAAAGTAAAATCCAGGATCAGATTGATTCTAAGCCAAATTCTACCAGACCTTTTTTCCTTTCTTTTTTTTTTTTTTTTTAGTTGTAGGTGGACACAATACATTTATTTTATTTATTTATTTTTTCTGTGGTGCTAAAGATTGAACCCTCTGCTTTACATGTGCTGGGCAAGTGCTTTACCACTGAGCCACAACTCCAGTCCATCTTTGAGACCTTTAAAGAAGAACCAATGCCAATACTCCTCAAATTGATACACAAAATAAAAAAGGAGGGAACATTTCCAAATTCATTCTATGAAATTAGTATCACTTTGATTCCAATATCAGACAAAGACACATCAAGAAAAGAAAACTTGAGACCAATAATGCTGATTAATGTAAATGAAAACATTCTTAATAAAATATTTGCAAAGAACATTGAAGAACACATTAGGAAGATAGTGCTCCATGATCAAGGAATGCAAGGTTGGCTCAACATATGCAAATAAATAAATGTAATTAACCATATAAATAGAGCTCAGGACAAGATCACACAATTATCTCAATAGATGCAGAAAAAGCACTTGACAAAGTTCATACCCATTTATGTTTAATCCACTCAAGAATCTTGATGTAGAGGAACTTAACATTATGACATATTCAAGGCCAACATCATACTTAATACAGGAAAACTGAAAGCATTTCCTCTGAAAACAGGAACAAGAGAAGGATGTTCACTCTCACTAGTCCCATTCACTAGTCCTTTAAAACTGTAGCCAGAGCAATCAGGGAAGACAAGGAAATTAAAGAGATGCAAGTAGAAAAAGAAGAAGTCAAATTATTTTTGTTTGCTAATGACATGATCTTATAATGAGAATACCCCAAAAAACTCCTCCAGAAGACAAATTTAGAGCTGACAAATTTAGTAAAGTATCAGGGATATAAGATCAACATATATAAATCAATTGCTTTCCTGTACTCCACAATGATTCCTCTGAGGGAAAAAAAAAAACAGTAAAACAAACTCATTCACAATAAACAAAACAAAACAAAAAATTCAGGAATAAATCTAAGGAGGTGAAAGCCCCCCCACAATGAAAATAATTAAACACTGAAGAAAGAAATGAAGACCATAGAAGATGGAAAGGTTTCCCATGTTCTTAGATAAGCAGAATATTATCAAAATGTCCATACTACCAAAAGCGTTTTACAGATTCGATGCAAACCTATCAAAATATTAATAATATTCTTCACAGAACTGGAAAAAAATATCAAAAATTCATTTGGAATAAGAGACCTAGATTAGTCAAAGCAATCTGAGCAAGAAGAACAATGCTGGGAACATCACAATATTGGACTTCAAATTATTTTACAGAACTATAGTCACCAAAGCAAGAAGGTATTGGCACAAAAATAGACACGAAGACCAATGGAACAGAAGTTATGGAGACAAACCCACAGATAGAGAATCATCTGATACTCAACAAAGGCACCAAAAACATACACTGGAGAAAAGACAGACTTTTTAACACTTGGGGTTGGAAAAACTTGGTATCCATATGTAGAAGAATGAAGCTTGACCCCTATGTCACTCTGCACAAAAGTCAACTCAGAAGATCAAAGACCTGGGAATTAGACCTTGCAACTGCTAGGACACAACATTCCAACATAAATGACATAGGCATCGATTTCCTTAACAAGACCCCTAAAGCACAATAAAACCAAGAATCAGTAGGTGGGATGGTATCAAATTAAGAATTGGAGATCTTTGCCAATTGCTCCCCCAGCAGGGAATTAATATTCAGAATGCATAAAGAATTCAAAAAACTTAAAGCCACCCCCAAATAATCCAATTAATAAATGGGCCAAAGATATAAATAGACACTTCTCAAAAGAAGAAATACAAATGCCTAATAAATATATGAAAAAATGTTCAACATCTGCAGCAACCAGGGAAATGCAAATCAAAACCACTCCAGTCAGAATTGTGAATGTCAAGAATACAAATAATAATAAATGTTGTTGAGAATGTGGGGGAAAAGGTACCTTCATACATTGTTGGAGGGATTGTAAATGAATACAGTCTGGAAGGCGGTAAAGAGATACCTTAACAAACTAGGACTGTAACCATCATATGACACAGCTATTCCACTCCCTAGTATAAAAGATCTAAAATGAGCATATACTATAGTGATACAGCATCATCAATGTGCATAGCAGCACAATAACAATAGCCAAGGTATATAATCAGTCCAGGTGTTCAACAGATGAATGGATAAAGAAAATGTGGTATATACACACAGTGGAGTTTTACTCAGCCATAAAGAAGAATGAAATTATGGCATTTTTTGGTAAATGGATGGAACTGGAGAACATAGTATTAATGAAATAAGCTAGACCCCAAAAGTTCAGGGTCAAATGTTTTCTCTCATATGTGAAGTTAGGCCAAGGAAGGAAGGAAGGAAGGAAGGGAGAAAGGTAAGTGGGGAAATCCCATGAAAACAGAAGAGAGATCAGTAGAATAGAGGAAAGGGATTGAGGGGGAGGGAAGAGGGAGGAGTGATGGAATGAATCTGACCTAAATGTTCCTATGTACATATATGAAGAATATACATACATGCTGACTTTCACCTTTATGTATATAAGTAATGCACTAATGAAAAAACTATATATAAATAGAAGAAAGATCAGAAGAGTAAAGGAAAGGGAATGGGAGGAGGGAAGGGAAAGGGAAAGTACTGGGGAATGAATTGAAGCAAATTATATTCCATGTACATATGATTATGTCAAAGTGAAACCCAATATTATGTGTACCCTATACTTAACTAATTAAAAAAAGAACAAGCAGGGAATGGAGGTGAAGAGAGATTTCACAGAGGGCTAGGTCTCCAAGAATGAACAGGAGTTCCCCACCTGGAAAATGAGCTCAGAGAGCAACATCTGCAGACCTGGACACTTGCCACTCAATGATATCCCCAAGCATGAGGAGTTTAAGTACAGAATGTCTCTGGGGGAGGCAGTACCAGAACAGCTTAAGGAAAAATAGGTTCAGATTGATTTAATTCATCATGGCTGAGCTCCCAGGGCCTCTCAGGACCTTGTTGAACTAATCCAGGTGAGAGGAATGGGTTATAACGTGGGCTGGAGAAGATTCAAACTAGAAATGATGGAGATTGCTCATTAGAACAAAGTGGGGAGGTGAGTGGAAGCCCAAGGAGGGGACTCAGACACAACTCTTACAATGACTGTGCTGAGAGATTCTCACTTCCTTTCTCCTAACAACCACAGTGGATTTAAGTATTAGTTCCAGTTCATAAATGGAAATTTGAGGTTCAGTGAGGTGTCTTCAAGTCCCAGCTTGTGAGGATGCCCCACATTTGCTCTCAGAGGGAGCAGGCCTGATTCCAAATCCCAAAACACTTCTAGCAAGGAGAGTACTCAGGGCCTATCTCCTGACCTCCAGATCCTCAGCTTCCTCACTGGATCAAGAAGAACACAGACCTTGCTGTAGATGGAGAGGTCAAAGAGAGGTCATGGATCATGAAAATTCTTCACTAGCAGCAGAGGGTCACACACAGCTGAGATATTAGTGCCCCGAGATGACTCATGTGGAGGAGTCCTGAAGGTTGGGAAGTGAGGCCCATCACCAAGCTGTTAAGGAGGGTCAGTCTCAATCTCCAGAAGGCCAGAGAAGCCAGACATTTTCATGGCAGAAGGAAAATCCTGCCCAGCCTTTCCCCAGTGACTGTGGAATGCATCCTGGCCTACAGAGCTCCCTAGACTGGGCTTCTACCCCTGAACGACAAAGAGTGATGAAGGATGGCTCCCTGTTTCTCACTCCTTGGCTCTGCTTTCTTGGGGAGCTTCAGGGGCTTTAGAAGACTGGGTGCCAGGATGTGATGCCACTAGAGGGTGCTGTTTCCTTTCTCAGCCGAGACAGTCCAGCAGCCAGCATGAGGCATGCTGGTTTCACCAAGAATGCATGCTACCAGAAGATGCCTAGCCCTCTCAGGGGCAGTATGATTCTAGAGAAGGGGCTTCAATTTGGGGTCAAATACCAGCTCTGCCATCTGTAAGTTTGGCGACTGCAAAAATAACTCTACTTCAATGAGACTCAGTTTTCTCATCTGTGAAATGGGATGATCATACCTATCAGGTAGGCATGAAGATGAATAAGAACACGTACTTCTTCCTGGTGCTGGAGCCCTTTGCTGATTTCTCCGACCTCTCAGCTCCTCAGCAATTCTCTGACCCACTGAACCTCAATTATTCTCAGAGTGTCCATACGGCAGCCTGCCTACAATGGTTTAGCAGGAGAGCTTCAGAGGCAACAGGCAGTCCTGGCCATTCACAGCCACCCCACGAGGAGGAGGTGACAGTGTCAGCTATTGCCTGCACAGAGGACAGGTGTCCTTGGAGCTCCCTCTTGGAGTCCAGTGGTTTCTGGACAGGATATATTCTCAGTTTACAGTTCCATAAGTCACAATTACAGTCGGGCCCTGTTTCATGTGTCCCCCTACCTTTGTCAGAAGCTGCACTGTGTGTGGACCTGGGCTGAGCTCCCGGGACCGAGACAGGAATGGTGCCGCCACCCACCACTCCAGGGGCTATTTCCATGGACAGCCATAGAAAGTTTTATGGGGAATTGTGGACATCGAGTATTCAGGAGATGCCCTGGAAGTAGATCTTACCCTCACAAGGTCCTCTGAGCACCCCAGTGATTGTTACATGTGTTCCTTGGGAGGAAAAGGTGTTAGTGTATTCAAAATAGGAGCAGCTTTGTAAGGAATGCTGATCTATTTCATCTGAGTTCTTTGTCACCTGGTTCCAAAGGAGAAAAGGCATTCTCATTTAATCCTCACTGCCACAACCTCAGAGGCCTTTCCAGGATCTGCAAGGCCCCTGATTGTTCTACCTGCTGCTCTGGAAGTTCATCTCCTTCCCTTACCTGCTGGCTGACATTGTGCAGCCACACTGCCCTCCCGTGGGCTCCAGTGGGCTCCATGCCTCCGGCTGACCAGCAAAGGACAAAATCCTGTGCTTTCCACCTGGTCCTGTGTCTAAAGTGGACCCATTTCCCCACAGCATCCCACTCCCTGGAATAACTTATTTGTTTACCTGTCTTTATCTTCTCTTCCAAGATGACAAAAGCACAGGGATGCTGTCTGTGCCTCAAGCAAGAGATCCAGGCTCCTGGGAAGTCTGTGGCTAAAATTTCTGAGCGAGTTTACGAAAGGCACATCTTCTTATGCCCATTTCATGGATGGGGAAAACCAAGGTTGAGAGGGAGAAGGAGTATGTGCGCTAGAAGCCATGCGGTTCCAGTCTGCTGGCATGAAGGGCTGGGTGGGCCCTGCCAGTACTGGTTGGCCGCAGGGCTGCAGTCCTGGAGCTTGAGGTTCGCGGTGGGTGCGGCTCCAGGAGACAGCAGAGAGTTCACGTGGGCGGGCGCTGGCGGCGGTGGCAGCGCGGGCCGGCAGCTGCAGTGCTGGCAGGCGGTGGCTAAGCTGGAGGCAAGGAGGTTAAGCCGCGCACTTGACAGCGCTTTGGCCCCTGGAGAAGGTGCGGTATGCGCCCCAGGCCCATGTATCCTGTGGGTGCTGGGGCCGCAGCGCAGCAGGGGGGCGCGGACGAGGCGGGGCACTGAGCCTCTTGGAAGCAGAGTTTGCTGCTCGCCTTCGCGCCTGCCCCCCGCACCTGGGGCTGGGCTTCAGGTGGGCTTCCTAGAGCCTGAGGCTTAGAGCTGTCCAACCCGGTAGGGGGAGCCATCCTGCCCTGCTGTGGACCTGGGCGGCAGAGGTGCTTCAGTCTCCTTACCTGAGAGCTGAGTGTCGGGGTACCTGGAACTGTGACTGCCAACAGGAGGTAAGGAGTCCATCTGAAGTGCCTGGGCGTTAAGAGAGAATAGCTGTTTGCTGAGATTGCAGGAAGCAAGACCAACCTCTTTCTCCATTCTTACCTCACTTGGAGACTAACATTGTTTCGTTCGTTAGTTTTCCTCCTCTGGGAAGACAGGCTGCATTTCTGGTAAGTGGGGTTGCATCTTTTCTCATGTCTTCCGAGCTGCCTGGGAACTAAATTCACAGCATTTTGCTGACCTTGCAATATAATCTACCGCCCCTACCCAGAATTGTCATCCCTTGAGGTGTGAGGGGAGTTCCTGAAGCCATTTGGTCCCTGCTGGTCAGGGGCACCCCAGCTCAGCTGCCTTGGGGAGTGTATGTGATCACCTGGAGGAGACCCAAGGGTTGAAGGTACAGACTGGAGGTGGCAAGAGGAAGGAAGGAAGGACAGGTGGGGACCTTTGAAGACACAGACAGGGGTGCTCTCATATCCCTTCATTCCTGTGGCTCTCCCCCTGGCAGCTGTGCTCTTTGGCTCTGCCATGTGCAGGAGGCCTCCCAGGGTCCAACCTGCTGGGAGGGAGACACCTCTTTCTAAGGATGTCATTACATTAGGGACTGCTGGGGAGGAACCAGGGACTAGAGAAGGCTGTGCTGTCCTCAGCAGCCCCTGGTGGACTAGTCCCCCCTAGTGTGTGGGTACTACAGGGCAATGGACTTTGGGCATGCTGCCATTCCACCTGACCACCAACAGAGTCCCTGGGGGAAGCCAGGGAGTGCTTCCACCCTGGGTTGAGGCACATGGCAATACCTTCAGGTGCTCACTTGGACCCTGAGCTCCATGAGTGGATGAGAAGTTCACCTCCAATTGTGCCCTGACACTTCAATAATCAGTTTGTCTCTTGCTTTAGTACAAACTCCCCCTTCCTCCTTTAAAATCTCTCTATATTTAGAAAGGGGACGAGGGAGCCAGAGATTTCAGAATCAAACTGACCAGGGTTCCAGCCTCAGCTCTGTTCCTTCTGAACTGTGGGACTTCAGCCAGGATCTTCATTTCACTGAGCTTCAGTGTCCTGCTTTTTAACATGGGACTGGTCTTAGATTGATCCAGCTGAATTTGTCAGCTTCACACATGCTCAGACATGGTTGCATGCTGGCAGTTTCATCTGGATCAGCATAAAAAGGCCTTCCTTACAGGTCTACGGTGTGGACTAGCGTGCAGTGGGATGGCAAGTGAAGGTTGATATCTCTTCTGCCCCTGGTCTCCTGGGAAAGCTTGAGCCCTCCAAGGTGAGGAGAACCCATCCCTCCTTGTGGTCTCTTTTCCAAGATGGGGAATGGCTTGTGTGGTTGCTGTCCAGTTCCTCCTGGGGAGTGCTGAGGTCTCTTAGGTGGAGTGGCGGAATAGTGGGGAAGGGAACTAACATTTGATCAGCACCTACTATGTGCCAGGTTGCTCTGGTTACAAAATGGGGAACTACACTTCCTAGCAGGTGGCTAATAAAGCTCCTGAACAGGGGCCGGTCCATCCAATTATACCCATTTACTTAAAGAACCAGGATGGAGACTGGAGCAAAAAGAGTGCCAGTAGTGGGGGCCCTAAGTCCTATAAGTTCCCATCAATCCCTTCATTCCCTGGCCTGGGAGGGAGCCAGACCACTCTGCAACATGGGCATCACTCACCTTTCCCACTATACAGTTGAGGAAGCTGAGGCTCAGAAAGTTTAAGTGACCCTCGCATAGTGCCCTCACAGATGGCAGAGCTGAGATTTGAACCCAACACAACCATGTTCCCTGCTGACATGTGGAGGATCGTTGGGCAGAATGCTGTTCTTTTTTCATATAGCTCGATGGTTGTATCTATGTTATAAGGGATATTGTTCTTGACTCCAGAGACCCTGAGGTGACCTGAGAACCAGGCCCATAGCCCCTTCTTTGGTGTAAAGGCCCCAGCTGCCCAGTGACCCACTCCCTTTATAGTAACATGGTCTCACTCTGGTCATTCCCAACCTTGGATTCTTTAGTTTCAGTTGCTGAATCCTGGACTGTGCCCTGATAGCTTCCTACAAGGCCCTGGGGGCTCCTGGATCCCGTCTCCTTCCTTATCTGGTTCTCTTCAGGCATCACCCCACCTCCCAGCACATTCTCTGAAATGTCAGCTCCCTTGCTGACCTGGGGCTTAGGGATTTGAATTGCTGCTGCCTTGTCCCTGGAGTGTGTGTCTGGAAATCTGTAGTCCCTGTGTACATAGGGCCCCTCTAAGCATAAAATTTATGGAGTCTGCTCCAGGATGGCTCTTCCCAGCCTCTACAGCTCTAGGGAAAGACACAAGGACCAACTGATAGTTTCAGTTTCCTGGGCCCCAGTCATCTGCATCCTGCTTTATTGCTCTCTCAAACCCTCTGTCCTGTCTCTCGAAGCAGCTAAAAAGGCTTAATGACTGAGTTGGGTTCAGGCCTATGTAATCTTTACAGTGGTTTTTGGAATGGTGTGTCCTGGCCTACTTGTGACCTGCAAGTTAGCTCTACATCAGTTCTCTGAAAAAGGAGCTGCAAGCCAGGCTGACTCCCAATGCTGCCTTCTTCAGAACTCTTCTTCTGTCATAGCCCTCTCCACATTCTGTTCTGTGCATCCAAATAATCTTTCTGGAATGCATTTGGCTTGCTGTCACCCTTTCGGTGGCTTACCTAGCATCCCTCTCTTAGCATTCTATCTCTCCAGCCTCATCATTTGCCACTCCCTTTCTTCTACCCAGGCTCCAGTTGTTTCGAGCTGTTCCCCAGAGGCTCTCCTCTTTTCTCCTTCTGCACATGCTGTCCTCTGCACCTTGAATTCTCTCTTCCTCTTTGTCTATTTGAATGGGTGACTTGTCTTCAGTCTTTGAGTCCAAGATCAATGACACTTCTCTCATCTCCCTGCTCTCTACTCCTTCTCTTGCCTCCTAACTCACAGGCACCCCATTCATCTGGTTTTGGCAATAGCAATTTGGTCTTGAGGTCCATCTGCATTCTTAGAAGTCAGTTTCTGTGGCCTGGTATGGCCATGACTATGAGTCATCTTTTCAGCCCTTGTCTCTAGACTAGGACTTGGCACATGTAATTTAGTAGGTGAATGAATGAGTCAGTGACTATTTTCTGGATCCCACCCTGCCTAGTAACTCCCCTCTGATCATGCTACAGCTGGCGGTTTGGATTCGCAGGTGTTGCCCCTCACTGATGACCCAGCTCTGCCCTGTCTAATGGTCAGCCAGATCCTTGGGTATCTGTCCCATTTGCTGCATCGGAGGCCAATACATCAGTGGTAGCTGTGGCTTACTTCATGTGTTTGATCTGGTGCACTTTATTTTGTCATGTTTAATTCTAAATGGCCCTTATGCTAGTAAATCATGGTGCTGACAGAACCATCCTGCTTCCTGAGATCTGGAGCCCAAATAACCAGACCGTAAGCTGTCAGGCAAGTTCCTGATTTGACCTTATAAATGACTCACTTCTATAAGTCAAACAAGGTTCATTTCTTTAAGTCAAATATAATTGAGTGACATTTATGACAGCTGACAAATAGCTAACTGAGCTCTGATTAGTTCAGCCTTACTCTGTAAGAATTACCTTTAACTTGGAACATGATCTTGAAGAAGATTAGCTATGTTCAAAACTAGGCATGTTTGATACGTGAGAATGATTGAACATTTCAAATGGAATGTTCTGCTATGACTACTGTTTGTCAAAATAGGGCCTGGCAATCATGGGCTTCAGAATCCTTTAGGCCACTTATTAAAATACAGATTCCTGGCCCCATTTCAGACTCACTTAACTACATTCTAGGGTAAGGGGCCCTGGAATCTACTTTCAGTATGCCCCTGGGGTAATTCTGATGTTTCAGGACTGTGGCCCTTTGGGACCAGTGATAACTGGGGAACTGTGTGAACCTCTGTGGTAAATTGTAATGATACATACTATGACAGGGTGGGTGACTCTACATGCCAGAATGTCCATCGTTAGTTGACATTACTTCCTGGAGGATCTGGAGTACAAGTCCCAACTCAATCTTGGCGGGGCCCCTTGTGCTGAGGAGGCCCCAAGGAGAATCAACAGCCTGTGGTAAGGCATGGAGGTGGAACAATCTGGTGTGTTTAGGAACTGCAAACTGCATCAGGTGACTTGAAGATACACATGATGAGGGCTCCAGGGAGAGTGATGGGCAGCCCACGTCCTTGGCCAGGACTGTGTGCACACATGGTGGCAGCAGAAAAAGCTGGTGTGCTGTGAGCTAGTCTTTGCATACCTGAAAGTCATCACCTTTGCCAAGTGTCACCTGAGAAATGAGACTGGCAAGACAGGTAGGGACTGAGACCAAGAGGGTGCATTTTATGCAGACTTTCAAGGAGTAGTTCTGTCCTAAAGGGCACGAGGTGACATGAGAGACTCACATAGTCACTGTGAACAGCAACATTTATTGCTGTCTCCATTCGGATAAAATGCGACAAAGGGTTTTCTGGGTAGAATTCAGTCCCCGAACAATTCTGCCTCTGAACTCTGCATACAATTCAAAAGAGTATCGGCAGCATTAGCAGTCATCATGCAGCATTTCACAAATAGAATGATACGGCTATTTGTTTTACAGCCCTCAATGCATAATGCTGGCACCTAATCAAAACTAAAGCCTAATTGCACTTGCCAAATGTGTTCCCTGTGGAAAATGTTTTAAAGATAAAATTCTGTTTGTTTTTCTTCTGTTTGTGTGATGCTATTTTACAGCTAAGAGATTAGTAACTTTCTAAAAATGACTTTCAATTTTCAGGAAACCTTGGATAATGATCATTAGATTAAAATAAATAAAGTTGTGCCTTTTGACTTAAAAAAAAAAACAGACTTGAATCCTGAGGTCAGAGGGAATGTGTGGAACACATTCTGGCATCAGGCAGGGCTTGGTTTGTATCTGGGATCCATTACTTGTTAGTTGTGTGACTGTGAGCAAGTTGCCTCACATCTCTGCATCTTAGATTCCTCATCAATGAAATGGATTGATATCTACCTTTCAGAATAAACTAGCAAACATATACAAAACACAACACATGATCTCCAGCATGCAAAAGCGCTTCCTACAGGGTGATGTTCACTAGATGCCAGTCTCTTCCTTTGAGCCTTAGACAATAGCTCCTGTTGTCACAAGATGATAGCCGTGGGATGAAGGCAGCCAAGAACCTTCTCCTTGGCCCCAACTCCTCCCTGGATTCCATCCTGGAGGCATGATCCTGAGTCCCTTTTGTCTATTTCCCTTGCAGGCATCACCTGTGAAGTGGGCTCCTTAGTTCAAGAGCTCCTGGAATCTTCTCACATTCACCATGAACACCTCTCACTTCCTGGCCTTGCTCTTCCCAGGATCCTCACAGGGTAAAAACAGGAGCAAACTCAATGGTGTCCTGTACAACTTCTCTGACCACTGCCAGGATTCTGTGAACCCGATGGCTTTCATCATCACCTTCTACAGCGTTGAGACCATTGTAGGGGTCCTAGGAAACCTCTGCCTAATATGCATGACCATGAAGCAAAAGGAGAAGAACAATGTTACCAACCTTCTTATTGCCAATCTGGCCTTCTCTGACTTCCTCATGTGCCTCATTTGCCAGCCACTCACCGTCATCTACACCATCATGGACTACTGGATCTTTGGCAAGGCCCTTTGCAAGATGTCAGCTTTCATCCAGTGTATGTCGGTGACAGTCTCCATCCTCTCACTTGTTCTTGTGGCCCTAGAGAGGCATCAGCTCATTATCAACCCAATGGGCTGGAAACCCAGCATCTCCCAGGCCTACTTGGGAATTGTGGTTATTTGGTTCATTGCCTGCTTCCTTTCCCTGCCCTTCCTGACTAACAGCATCTTAGAGAACATCTTCCACAAGAACCACTCCAAGGCTCTGGATTTCCTGGTGGACAAGGTGGTCTGTACTGAATCCTGGCCCCTGGATGACCATCGCATTGTCTATACCACCTTCTTACTACTTTTTCAGTACTGCATCCCCCTGGGCTTTATTCTGATCTGCTATGTGCGCATCTACCAGCGCCTGCGGAGGCAGGGGCGTGTATTCCGCAAGGGCACCTACAGCTGGCAAGCAGGGCAGATGAAGAGGATCAACTGGATGCTCATGGCAATGGTAGCTGCCTTTGCTTTATTCTGGTTGCCCTTCCATGTATTCAATACCCTGGAGGACTGGCATCATGAAGTCATCCCTGTCTGTCACAGCAACCTCATCTTCTTGGTGTGCCACCTGTTTGCTATGGCCTCTACCTGTGTCAACCCTTTCATTTATGGTTTTCTCAATACCAATTTCAAGAAGGAGGTCAAGGCCCTGGTGCTGACCTGCCAACAGAGTGCCCCCTTAGAGGAGTCTGAGCAGCTACCCCTGTCCACAGTACACACAGAAATCTCTAAAGGGTCTCTAAGACTGAGTGGCAGGTCCAACCCTATTTAACCAGGTTCTGGGCTTCCCTATGCCATGTTCCTTGCCAGGCCTTTCTGTGTAGCTAAGGGCACATGCTATAAGCTTGGGGTGGCATCCCATCATTCCTGGATTTCAGGTCCCGGATAGTCTGGCAAGAGCCTGTCTTTACAACCTTTGCATTGTGAAGTATGACATTCAGATGGTTCAGCTATTTGTTTTTGGGAGATTTCTGAATCCAAATTCTACCCATCACAGTGAACCTTGTGACTTGAGCTGCAGGATGCCAGAGCCGGAGACGTCTGGTTGTAACAGGAAGGGTTCATTATAACTCAACAACAGATGCCTGGCCTGGGAAGCCAGGAAGGTTTCCCCCACCACAAACTTTGAGGCCATTGTGGAGTGAGGGAAGCAGCACTTTGAGAGAGAGCTCTGACCTTTCATCAACCCTTTCCCTCTGGGAGCGATGGTGCTTGTGTGGATGTGCTGTGCAATTGGGAAGAACTCTATAGATGGCGGGCAGTGGAACTACTGTCGCAGCATTAGCACATCCAGCTGAATCCCACCGAGTAAGATGGATCCTGGGCAGCATATCTGAAGTTTGGAAATTGCTTCTGTGAAGGTTGATACCTATCACCATCTCTCTCTTTAGCTCCAGAGGGGAGAGATAATTGACTCTTGCCAATTGCAGTGGGAGTTAACCTTCCTATCGAGGAGCATCATGGTTGGGATTGGAGACTCACACCCACAAAGACTGCCTGAGAACCCTCAGAGTGCAACGCTTTTCAGAATCCTGGTTGTGAAAGTTAAAATCTGCCTAACTCTAGCCCTTCCTTTTTAAAGAAATGATATTGACTTGATTTTTTTTTCCTTTACAAAATAATCACATTCTTGAAAATGTGCAGTATCTATAGAAATAAAGTTTTTAAAAAATGAAATCATGAGTTGTTCCACCATCCAAAGATGATCACTATTTACATTTTGAAGATTCATTATTTTAAAGTTTGTATATGTATAATTATGTGTGCATGTCTTTTTAAAAATATGGTCGAGCTCATGTAGTGTGTGTATTAACATTCATATATAATTTTAAAAAATATTTTATATCTTTTTTGTTTCACCTTTAAGAAGTTTCAATTATTCATTTATTAAGCAAATATATCAGATGCCATGTTAGCTCCTATAGATACAGTGGTAAATAAAATAGACATTGTCCATGTTCTCTGGAGCTTAGAGCCCATTGACTCGATGTATCTTATTATGCCCTTGATCATCAACCATTATGCCAGATGGGGAGATTTCTTGACCTACTGCATGTAGTTCTGTGATGAACATCTACATAGAGAATGTTTTCTGCATTTGCAATGATTTCCTTAGGAGTGATTTATAGAAGTGGAATTAATAGGCTAAGACACTTTCAAGGCTTTGGATTTCTTAAGGGGCTGGAACAATTTAGGTTCACTGACTTGAGTTAGTTTCATTGTATCCTGGCCACTGTTGAGGATTTCCCATTAGCTATAAATCCTTGTCCTGAATTACCTGGACTGGGATGTCACATTGCCTATCTCCAGGCTCCACCAGGCACTGTGGGCACTGAGTTTCCCAAGGCCAGCTCATGTCCCTCTGTGGTCTAAGCACCATTTAAACAGGGATACTTGAACATGAAAGGAACACTATTAATAATCATCCTAGAAGGACTGGCAAAACTGCTCCCAGGAAACTGAAACTTGAGGTCATCCTACTGTAGATAAACCTAATCTCTTTACATACCTTGAATTTAGCACTTTTCATTGTCTGGCCCCACCTACCTTTACAGTTTTTTTTATATATATATATACTGACCCTATCACAGGGTCTAATCACAGTGAACCTGCAGTTCCTCTGCATATCTGGGTTTATTCTTTCTGCATATTTGCTCCTGCCATTCCTACCTCCTTACTCCACCCCACCCTTCATCTCCTACCAAATCTGTAATGCCCCTTTTACCTGTCTATGTTGCTATAAATCCTTTCCCTCCTTCAAAACACAAATCCAATGGCACCATTCATTACTGCATTCATCCAAAAAATATTTAGAGATAGTTTATTATGTGTCAGGCACATGGTAGATAAGACTGAAAAAAATTCTACTTTTCATGGAACTTTAATTCATATAATGCAATTGTAATAACTGGTTCTAGGGATGGGCACAGAATGATGTGCTGGGGAGTTACCCTGTTATGGGTTTGAATAGACACATCCGCCATCCCACAGATTTCCAAGCTCCTTGAGGGCAAAGCCCAAGAGGCTCATCAAATATCCCTGTGGCCCATTATATGCCCTTAGATAGAGCAGGCACTCAACCAACATTTGCAAAATGAATAATTAATTTTAAATAAGTTTATTTATTTAGTCTGAAGAGACAGGATTCTCCATGAACAGTGCAGGATCAATCAGTGGTGATTTTCCATTGATCTTCGAGAAACCCCAGCCCAGGTGAGTTGCCCTTCACCTGTCTTCTGGGGTTTGAGGAGAGTGCTTGGGAGCATGGCTGTGTAACCAGGGCCTGGAAGGTCCTACTTGTTTAAATGTCACCACTTACTTAAAACTCATTCTATCCAACTCTGAAAACAGTTTATCAGGGTAATTGTGTGCCCAACCAAAGCTCTTAAAATACATATGCTTTCATTCATAAAGCTCTGAATGAGGCATTTGATAAGTCATTCTTCTGACTGCCAAGGAAATCAGGCTGAAAATAGGGCACATTTTCAGAACAAAGAACTCCAGCTCACTGATGAAAACCCTGAGATACGATATCTCCCTTAATAGGGAGTCTGCTCTGGATGGCCAGCTGCCTCTGCTACCTTGTAAATGCCATGTCTAGCCCCTTCTGGGTTTTGTGTGGGAGGCTGATCTGCTCTGGATTTCCTAAAGAGAAGATCCCTTTTAAGTACCTTTTGTCTTATGGACTGACCATCTCTTCCACGTTCATACCTTCAGCGGAGGGAGTTTGTCTCCTAACTCTTCACAACAGGTGTTAGCTGTGAGCACTGGTCTCTCCCCCAGGTTGCTGGGCACTGTCAGAGTGTGCTGCCCTGTGTCAGTGGGGCCTCAGCCACTGGGGTTTCTCATTGCTATATTTAACTATTCATAGGCAGTGACCTATTCTACCTTTTGTCTGGTATTTAGATTTAAAAGAAATTTAAAATGCAGGAAGGAATGAGAGAGTTTCTAGAGCAAGATATGAATAACCTGGATAAGGAGTTAGATACACCAATCCTTCATTATTCTCCCTGTATCCCAGGATCCTGCTTGTTTGGAAAATTGCTCCATTCTACCATCTTGATCTTGGCTTTTCAGAAATTGCACTCATGGTCCATCTTTTACAAACATCAAAAAATATTCTCTTTGTGATTAAAACTTCTCCCTTTTTTTGAGTTGACATTTAAGGCAGCCCAGTGGGTTGCCCACTTAGCTTGAGAGTGAAGGATTGCTGTGCAGTCTCACCTCCCAAGAGATTTCTGTGCAAATTTGATTATACACTCATTTAACTTTTCCCAAATCTTTTTTATCTTTGGTTATAAAGGAGGTGGTGTGAACTCTCAAAAGAGTGCAGGCTTTGGAGTTAGATATGCCTGAAGTCTTAAAAGGTCTTTCTCATAATGTTTCAGTTTTTACATTTGTATAATGGTACTGTTATACCTGAGCAGGAAGCCCTCTTTGAAGAGGTCAGTCCAAAAATTGTGATAATTTAGGTCTCTAGAAACCAAGGAATGGAATGGTTGGGCAATGAAACTGTGAGACTGTGGGGAAGAAACAAGCAGTCCTCAAGTCACAAGGAACTTTCTTGTGGTTTAGACACAGTCTCATTAAAGACTGGCCAGTTTCCCATGAAGGCACATATGGTCACCAATCCTCCCTGAGCTCAACTTTTCTTGACTCCCACCATTGAAGATGAGCTAACTTTTTATTCAATTCCAGTTTGAAATGTTCAAGAAAGGCCTCCACATGGTCACATTTCAAAAGTTGAATTTTTAATGAAGGCGAAAGAGAAGTGGGGTTTTATAAAAACATGGCAGCCCTTTCCCTAGCCAAGTGGTCTGAGGGTGTGATGAGGGAAGAGGTTGTTTCCACAAGGAGGCTGAAATTTGGCAGTAATAACACACAGAGTTCGTGGGCAACTTGAGAGGATTAAATCAAGGTAGTATCTGTGTATCATAGGCATCTTATCCGTGTATCATAGGCATCTTATCCGTGTATCATAGGCATCTTATCTGTGTATCATAGGCATCTTATCTGTGTATCATAGGCATCTTATGTGTGGAAAACACGTAAGCCATTTGTCCAGGCCTAATAACAATCACAATAATGGGGTCTAGCCTGCTAAGCCCTTTACCACTCAGGAAGGAGAAACCCCATCAGTTATTTCAAGAAAATTTCATGTAAAAACTTGTGAACTTGTTATAAAATTGTTGTCTAGGTAACTGTAAAGATGCAAAGACAGAATAGTGAACTGTCACAGAGGGATGAAATGTGGGAAGCAGCTTCCATGCTAAGGCTAGGGAAAAAATGAGAAGAGGTTGGGCTCATTAAAATTGGGTACTTGGAGAAGGGGCCTGAGTGTCCTGGGGTCTTCAAGGAGAGCACCTTGAGGCTCGCTCTGGAGCTCTTGGAAAACTACAAACAGGATCCCTTTGCAGCTGTGGGAAGGAGCAGCCACCTGTGGAGGAAGGAGCCTCCACAGATCCTGCTCCCAGGGGAGGCAGCAGATAGGGAGGGACAAGTCCCACTTTCTCTAGCCTGACATTTTCCCTCCAATGCCTTGTATTGGCAGGCTCCACTAGGGAGCAGCTGGCCACACAGAAAGGGGTTTGCAGAGACTCAGCCCTCAGTCATGAAGTGGGACCTTAACAGGGTGTTTCTTGATGAAGGACAGGCAGGGTGCTCCTCAGAGAAGACCTTTTGCACATTTTGCTCACAGCCACAGAACTGTTTTGTAATAAATCCTTATGTCCCAACCTTTGGTCTGTGGCCTACTCTCTTCTTGGCACCACATCAGGATTGCCGAAGACTTGACACCTGGCACAAGGTTCAGGCAGAAGCTGGGCCATTAGACATTCAGTGGAAGCTGGGATCTGCTACTTTCTAGGTAAATCTGTGTCATATCTGAGACAATTTACCAGGTGTGGGCTCCAGTGCATTTCCTTGGGATGTGGGAGCACTCCAGAGTCTTCTGGTGACTTTGGGAAAAGAAATAGATTTCTCTTCTGAGCTCTGTTCTCTGAGTCTCATCTTAACCTTGCGATACATTCTGAGTATGATGATAGAGCACGTTCTAGGGCCCAGAGTCTTTGGTTTATCCTATTCCTTGCTGAATGGCTAGGGTTTGCCATTAAAGCCTTTCCTGCTGGGCCCTCTCAGGTGCAGGCTTCAGACTTCCTGAGAGTGTCTTTTAGCTAACACAGACTCTGGAGCTCTCTGGCACTGTACCCTCTGGTACCCACTGTACCCCACATGTGTGTGACGACTCAGTACTTGAATTGTGATTCATCTAAACTGAGATGTGTTAAGTATAAATTTCATCCCAGATTCAAAGCTAGCACCCTCCAAAAGAAGGGTAATTGTCTCATTGAATTTGTTTAAGTTTATAATGTGTCAAAATCACAGTATTTTAAATGTATGGGTTTAAAGTATGAAAATTAATGTCACTTTTTTCTTTTTAATTTTTAGAGTAACATTAGGTTCCCAGTAAAATTAAACCAAAAGTAGAAATATCCCACATCCCAAGCTCCCCAACATACAGCCTCCCCAAGATTTCTCCCTCCAGAGTAGTGCATTTGTTCCTATCTTAATCACACATCATGATCACCCAAAGTCCAAAATTTACATTAGGCTTCACTCTTGGCTGTGTATATTCTATGAGTTTGAACAAAGTACAATGACGTGTGTCCATTACAGTATTATATAGAGCATTTTTACTGCCCTCAAATGCCTGTGTACTCCACCTATTTATTCTCCTTCCTCTCAACCCCAGCCAAGCACTGCACGTAGTTGGAATCATACGGAAGATATCCTTTGCAAACTGCCTTCTTTCACTTAGTAATATGCACTCAAGTTCCTTCCGTCTTTTCAGGGCTTGGTTGTCCTTCTTTAGTATTGAATAATATTGCATTGTTCAGATGTACCACAGTCTGTCCTCTCACTTACTGGAGGACATCTTGCTTGCTTCTAAGTTTTGGGAGTTATGAATAAAGTTGCTATAAATATCCACATGCAGATTTTTGTGTGGATGTACACTTTCAGCTCCTTTGGGTAAATATCAAGAAGCATTGCTGCTGGACTATATGGTAAGAGTATTTTTATTTTGGGGAAACTTCCAAACATTCTCCCAAAGTGTCAGTGCCATTTGCATTGCCACCAGCAGTGGATTAAGTTCCTGTTGCTCCATGTCCCTGCCAGCATTTGGAATTTTCTGCATTCTGGGTTTGGGTCATTCTAGCAGGTGTGGAGCTGTTGTTTGACATTCCCCAACAACATATGGTGTGGAGCATCTTTTCAAATGCTTGTTTGCTCCCTTGAATCTTATTTGGTGTAGGGTCTGTTCAACTCTTTTGACCATTTTTAATTTGTTTTTGTTTGTGTGTTGTTCTTTTCAGAGTTCTTGGTGTATTTAGGAGAAGAGTGTGCTATTCAATATGTCTCTGGATATATATTTTTCCAAGTCTGTGTTTTGCTTCTCATTCTCTTCATCTTTTTGCTCTTTAAATGTGGCTACTAGATGATTTCTGATTACACTGTGACTTGTGTTCTGTTCTTTGGACTCTTCTGCTATGAAGTCACTCACTATCCATGTGGTATCAAGTGAACAAGGGAGCTCTTTAAGCTTTCAGCATATTGTCCACTCATCTCTAATCTCAAGCACCTGGGTCTTTCACCACCTATGAGATCAGGAGGTCCATGGCTGTGGGCAGGGCCAAAGGTCCTGAAACCCAGCCTTGCGGAGGGGTACATGCAACTGGTACACTTCAACCTCATTATTCACTGGCACTTCCTCTGTGCCTGGTGTCACTGAGACACCTTGCAGATGGGCAGGTCCAAAACAACTGCAGTGTACAATGAGAAGTTCAATTATGGAGCCAGAACATTGGGGAAGAGCCAGTCATTCTCCATGAGGGTGTGTGAAAGGATATATTTAGATGTTAACCAGGTAAGCAGGCTAGGAAAAGTCAGAGGACACACATGAGCAAAGGTTGGGTAGGGGGCACACCTGGCAAGTGTAAGGACCTAAAAGGAATGGAGATCTGGTGCATTTGGGGATGTGAAGTTGGCTAAGGGTGAGCCCAGATGGAGACATGAGATGCGGTGTGGAAATTCTACCATCTCAGGTTAAGCTCTGTTTGACTCTGTTATATAGGTGAGAAGAGGACTCCAGGGGATTCCTACAGGGAATTCCATGATTAGTTTTGAAGTCTGGGAAACTGCCTTTGGCTGCCATGAGGAGAAGGAGTTCAGCAGAGTGATAGCTAACATGTTCAGCTAATTCCTGGTTTCCTTTCTTCTCTGCAGGTTGGCCTCAGGGAGAATCTCATTTCCTGCAGGATTCTATGGAAGCTTGCTCTAGATGAATCCAGAAGATGATCAATCCTGGTAGGACACAGCTGGAACCCCAGTGCTTGACCACATCAGAGCGTGGCTGCTGTTCCTTGACTATGTGTACTGAGCTGGAGAAATGAGGCAGATAATCAGATTTCTACACACCTCATTAAAACTGGATTCCAAGTCCTGGTCCCACCTGATGAGAGGCTCTGCTTCTTTGACCATTATAAGCCCAAGGTCCAGAATCACTTTCCTGGAGTCTGACCTCAGCCCAGCTTAGTCTCTGTACACTGCCCTGGAATGGGTCAATATACCCGTTCCTGAGCTTATCTCTATGGGTTTCTGCCAATAAGCCCTGCTCCAGCAGGCAGTGTGAGGGTTCTCAAGCAATTTTTCCTTGTTTATGTAAGGAGTTTTGGGGCCTACAGCCACTTCCAGAACATTTTGTTTTAATTTGCTAAGGGGAGGCTGCTCTCATCCACAAGCATAGAGTCCTGTTGAATGCAGGGACCTGGAAGAGGATGAGATACATACAGAACCCTGATGTGGCTGCTTCCTCCTAGTCCTTCTTTCACTGTCCCGATCCTGGCCCTATAAAGCATTTTCTAGGCATGCCCACAACCAAGAAGTTGTGATATTTTTCTACAGTAAACCAATCTATTAGATATAGATTGTCTAGTTTCACATCCAGTGTTTGTCCAGAAGTGGGGATCAGCCATTCAAGCAAACTTTTTGAGCCAGTTGGCCATCTTCTCATTGTTTTATGAGCTCTATGTCACCTCTTCACTGAGTGAAAGTTTTGGAAGTTACTAATTGTCTCTGAGTCAAAGTGTCTGTATTAGTCAAGTAGGATATTTAGACCAGAATATTTTTGGGAACCTGTGCTACTCTTAGAGCCCATTTCTTTATCCTTTTGGGAAATAGAATAATTTTGTAGTCCCCTGGCATCTTGGAATCAAGCAAAGACCCTTGATGACAGAATCAGTGTCAGGACCAACAGGTGGAATACCCAGTACACAGTTAAAGGTCCATAAATTTTGATAAGAACATAGTCTCATTTTAATGAACACTATCCTGATTTTTCTGGCCCTGAACACCCAGGCCATGGTTCAATTAGTTAATTTATTCATTAACGTTAATGCTAGTCATTGCATGTCAGAGCTGCTCAATTGACTGTTAAAAGCCAGATAACAGCTTCATTGTTTCCAAATACTGCTGAGCAGTTACTGGTGCATGGTTCTAAATAATAAGCCATAAAAATACAAAATGTTGGGAAAAAATGTGTAATGTTCAGTGACTCACATCATGGCATCGCCAGCCTGCCACTGGGTCCTGCGGTTGGGCCTGGGTCCAGCCATGCATTCTGTGATACAGTCCCTGTATCAGAATGTCAGTGCTGAGCCTTCCCAGGCAGATTCTTTAGGGGATCTTGGCCTCCTTCTCTCTCCTGCTTTGCCTGAGCTGACCTGGAGCTCAGGCCTGGGCAGTGTCAAAGTGTCTAAGCCTTGGGGAAGTGACACATCCAAAGCACATGAGGATCCCTCCTTTATGGAGAGTATATCCCATAATTCACGGCATCACAGTGCCCTAGTCTCCCAGCATCCTCAAAGAAATCTTCACTCTTTTTCCCTCTTCAGTCTTTGTCATTGCAGCTTGCAACCTCAGTGAGGCACCATATGAAAAAACCCATCCCACGACTTTGCCAACGCCCTTCAAAGCCAAGTCCCTGCAAAGTATTCTATATTCACAGCCACCACCTTCACTTGCCCTTTATTTCTCAACTGGTGGCATTTTGACTTCTATAACTGCTGAAATTGACCTCCATAAAATCAGAGATAACATGGTCTTCACCACACAGTTTGGGTCCTTGCCTTCCTTGAACTTTGCAGCATTTCCTTCTTGACATCACCTCCTGAAATTCCCTTTTACATTAGCTTCATGACATGACTCCAGCCTCATCCTCTTGAATCTCTCTGTATATTTGTGGTTGGCACCTCTGTCTCTCATACATTGGAGACACGTATGAGAGACGTGGACTGCTCCAGGCTGTGCCTTGGCTTTTGTTTCCCACTCCACATCCTTCCTGTGAGCAATTGCACTTGTGCTTGTGGCCTTAGATGCCATTTACAGGTTTAAGGTTCCCAGATTTGTGACTGTTCCACACCCTGTTTACTTGCTGGCTGGACGACCATGGGTATCCCAAACATGCATGGGTATCCCACACATGCATTTCGACCTCTACTGCTGCTGAAATTGCCCTTCATAAAGTCACAGATGGCATGGTCATTGCTACCTGGTGGTGCCCAGGGCCGTTTAGGCATGTCTCCCTCTCCAGCTGGCTTCTCCATTCTCTTTGATCTAACCTCCCTTCTTAACTCCATTCTACCATATTCCTTATTTTTCGTTACTCAAATATGGCATATTTTGCCCAGCTTGGTGCCTGTAAAATCCCTGTACTCTTCCAATTCTACATTTATCTTCCCTGGAAACTTTCTCTGGTTCCCCTACTTCTTGTCTGCATCCCCAGAACACTCTGCTATATCTCCATTGGTCACTTACGAAGTCATGGAACTGGGAAGAAGAAAGAATGTCTCTGTCTTTTCACCTATCACCCTCTTAAGCCAAAGATTTAGGCATTTGTCTCCTGGGCATCCATCAGCACAATACCTGGCACAGAGTAAATACCCTATGAAAGGACATTGTGATGGTTTACACCGTGAGGAAAAGAAAAAAAGAGATGTAGAAACTTGGAGATGAGCTGGGCCTGCAAGAGGGGAACAAGAAGAGTCAGGCTGGAAACTTTGCCTGCCCTATGCGGCAGCCAGTCAAGGCTATAGCTGCCGCTGGCAACCGTGTGAAAATGGCAACTTTCCTTACAAATCATCCAAACTAGACTTTGGGGTTTAGGGAAATGGGGCTTGTCCACCTATATTTAAGAAAGTAGAATGTTGTACTATAAATTAAAGTAAGGAAAGAGAGACACCCAGAAAGACAGAGAGACATGCACAGAGAGAGAAGGGAATAATGAAGAAGAAGAGGAGGAAGAGAGGGAAGCAGAGGACCAGCAGACTCTGGTGGCAGTGAGTTCTCTGAGTTGGGCTTGGTATTTTATCATTTGATCTTACGTACCTCCTTTTCCCTAGGCAAAACTGTTGACACAGCAATCTACGAAACTTCTATATATCAATACAGAGAACTATTAATCAAGGCTTGTGTTACTATGCAAATTGGCAGATTTCCTTCTACAGAAGGAGTAAACAGGCATTTGGCAGTGATTTTAGAAATATTTAAAAAGCAGTGCTCCAGATGAGATGCAAGGTGTGTTCCCTCCCCCAGGGGGCCAGGTGCCTTGACTCTTCTTCTGTTCTTAGTTCCCCCTGCTGTGCTGTGGTCATTTCTAAGATCTTTGGGTCATTGTCTTTACTGCTTGTGATCTGCTATACACACTCATTCTTTCGCTTAACAATGAAGGGAATGGCTTCTGTGTGTCGTTAGTGAATGGGGGTCACCATCAAATGTCTGTCTTGCCAGGCTCTTGAGGCTGCTGAAAGCAAGACTACCAAGATGGAAAAGGCACCTTGGAAGATCTCAGAGCTTATCTGGAACATTTGTAATTGTTCATTTAGAGTCGTTGTTGTTTTTTTCTTTTTCTTTTTTTGTCTTGTAAGGATTGAATCCAGGGCCTTATGCATGCTGGAGAAGCACTCTACCACTGAGCTTCATCCTCAGTCTGTTGCTCATTAGATTTCTGTACAAAGCCCTTTTCCATGTTCTGTATCATACAGTGAAAAAGAGAAGCAATCAAATGTCCATGAGAAAAGGGTAAATAATCTGTTATGACAGGCTATTGTGATGATATTGAAGAGTTTTTAATAGCACAGAAAATGTTCCTGACCCACTTAATATTTTTTTAAGTATAGTAAATCACAGGGTACAAGCAACACTATTTGTAAATGAACACATTCATGTTAAACAGCCATGACCACCATCCTATAAGGAAATACCCCAGTGATTATGGGATTATAGTCATATTCTTGTTTGTTTTGTTCCCCATATAATATACACATATTCCAAGTTTTCTTTAATAAGCAGATGTTACATGTTTGGTCAGAAATAGCTACTTTAAAAAATTCTTCATGGCTGGATGGAAAAGCCTATTCAGAAAGCTTCTTAGGATTCCTTGGGTTCTTGCTCTCCTGCCATTACAACTGGGTTCTAATCATTCCTGAAAGAGAAATGAGGAGGAATGAAATAGGATATGCATATTTCTAAGCCTCTGATACCTTTCTCCAAATCAGTTTCCTTCAAGACTCTGCTGCTTCACCTGCCCCCCTGGCATGAGAAGCACAGGCTTTAGAGCAGACTGCTTGATCCTGAGAGGACATTTGGTGGCAGTCCACTTCTCTTCTGTAAGATGCTGGATGATCTGGTCACCAAGGCTCCTATTCGGATCTTATCTTCAATCAGGCCTGGTGTTTTTGCTGCTGTCACCAAAGACCTGACAAGAATAATTTTAGAGGAGGAAAAGTTTGTTTGGGGGCTAATTGTTTCAGAGATCTCAGTCCATAGACAGCCGGCTCCATTCCCCAGAGCTTGAGGTGAGGCAGAACATCATGGTGGAAGAATGTGGTGGAGAAAATCAGCTCAAGACATCGCATCAGGAAGCAGAGAGAGACTGCACTCTGAAAGAAAGTATATACCCCAAGACAAGTCCCCAATAACCCACTTCCACCAGCCATACCCTATCTGCCTTCAGTTACCACTCAGGTAATTCCTATTAAGGGATTAATTCACTAATTGGGTTAAGGCTTTCATAACCCAATCATTTCTCCTCTAAACTCTCATGCATTTTCTCACACATGAGGTTTGGGGGAACACTTAGTATCTAAACTATAGCTCCTGGTTAAGTGTGGAGAAATACCATGCTCTTGGACAGGAGACTGGAGTACATTTCAATCAGCCATCAGCAGCATTATTCCTGAGAGTCCTGAGCCCTGCTGCTGTTGTAGATCCTTGTCTACATTGGCTGGAAGGGCTTGGGTGTGTCTGAATGAATTGTTATCTCCAGGAACCTGCTCACTCCAGCTGCTGTCCCCATCACTAAGATGGCACAAAGAATACAGGTAGCATAAAGCAAAGAGCTGTGGCAGTGGGCAGCCAGGCAGTCAAATGACCCTGCATGCGACCTCTTGTCCTGAGTCACAAAATCTTTACCTCTGACATGCAGTCTAGTGTCCTTCTCTTAAATGTCCAACCATTCTGCATGTCCTGAGATAATAGGCACCAGTTGAACTCTCAGAGTGACTCTACCACCTGGATAAATTCCTTAGTGTGTTTTTTCTCTATCATTTGAACTTTTTCTTTGCTTTTGGACCTAGGATTTTAAGTTCCTTGAGCTCAAAGTATTAGGTTTGGAATTGATCTAGATTAAACATCTCAAATTACAGAAGAGTAAATGGACGTAGAAGGACCCCAATGTCACTTGGAGCCCCTGGACTCCACCATTTATTGCAGAGAGCTCCTCTCATCATTCTGCTCCCTTCCCCTTAATTTCAAGAGCAAACTGAGGTCAACTCCTGGGTTCTTGGCTATGAGTGAGTATGATTTCTTAAACACATGATGACCAAGATGTCTGTCTCCAAGGTTAGCACAGTAGGGGTAAATGCTTCTTGCCTGAACAGAATCAAGAGCCATGGTGAAACCGCCCCACTCCTGGGGCTTTGACAGAAAGGAAGAAAGGGGCTTATCTCTTTCTGAATCTACCAGATGATGCTTAACAGAAGATCAAGGCACCATATGGGTAGGAAATAGGAGGAGGAATGGTTTTTCTTGGCCTTCCTGTGTCCTGTGGCCATGGCACAGGTCCTAGGGTATTGTGGGAGAAGGGCATTGAGCTATGAGAGCTCCTTCTGCATCTTTTGGAGTGTTCTTTCAAAATTCCTAGACATGACATAGAGGAACTAAGTCTAGATCCCACTGCCCCCACTGGAACTAGAGCTAATGTAGCTTACCAACTTTATATCTAAGACACATCTTTAGGAGAGGATCTTTATTATAAAATCATTGTATAAAAGTGGAGAGACAATGAATACCCTAGATGTTCAATTGACAATGTAAGAATGCAAGATGTATGAAGAATCAAGATAACACAATTTCTCCAAAGGAATACAATATATCTTCAGCAATAGGGCTGAAAGAAAGGATAGTGGCAAAATATGTGCTCAAGAATTCAAAAGAATGGTTCTAAGGAAACTGGATGTGACACAAGAGAATACAGACAGAGAGAACTCAGCGATATTTGGAAAGGGATTCATGACAGGAATGAAAAATTCAGCAGAAATAAATATCATGAAAAAGAACAAAACAGAAATCTTGGAACTGAAGAACTTAATAAATCAAATTAAGAAGTACATTTCATATCATTTGACCTAGTTATCCCAATCCTCAGCTTCTACCCAAAGGACTTAAAATCAGCATACTACAGTGATGCAGCCACATCAATGTTTACAGCATCTCAATTCACAATAGCTAAACTATGGAACCAGCCGAGGTAACCTTCAACAGATGAATAAAGAAAATATGGTATCTATATACAATGGAATACTACTCAGCCATAAAAAGAAATGGAATTATAGCATTTGCCAGTAAATGGATGGAACTAAAATCTATCACAATAAGTGAAATAAGCCCATCACAAAAATCCAAGGTTGAATGTTCTCTCTGATAGGCAGATGCTAAACCACAATAAGGTTGGGGAAAGAGGAATAGAAGTTCATTGGATTAGAGAAAAGGGAATGAAGGGAAGAGAGAGGGGATGGGAATAGGAAAGAGAGTAGAATGAATCAGACAGATTCCCCTATGTGTGTATATGAATACTTGACCAATGTAATTCCACATCATACACAACCAGAATGGGAAGTTATACTCCACATACGTACAATATGTCAAAATACATTCTACTGTCAAGTATAACTCATAAGAACAAATAAAAACTAAATTCATTAAAAAGAAGTACATCTGAGAGCTCCAGCAATAAATTAAACCAAACAAAATTTATAAGTTTGATGATAAATATTTTGAAATATCCAGACAAAACAAAACAAAAAATTGAAAAAAACTTGTGGAGAAAGCCTCTAAGAATTATAGGATGACATTAGACCAAATGTATTCTAATTATCACAAAAGATTCTGAAGATGAGGAAAAGGCATAGAAAACCTTTTTAATAAAATAATAGTTCAAAACTTTCCTAATCTTCACAAATATATGGACAGCCAGCTCTAGGAAACCCAAAGAACCTAAATACATTTGACCAAAAAGATCCTCAGAATGCCAGATTATAGGGAAACAGTCAAAACAGGCCTTGTGTTTGAACACACAACCAGGTAACTCCACTTCATGTACAACCACAAGAATAAGGATCCTAATTAGAATAAGTTAGAGTCCAAATATATATAATATGCCCAATACATTCTACTGTCATAGATAACTAAAAAGAACAAATAAAAAATTGTTTTAAAAGTCCAAGAAAAATAGAGTATTCTATAGAAACAGAGAAAAGTGCTGAGTCATATTTAAGGGAACCCCCATTAGACTAATGGCGATTTCTTAGACAAGACCTTAGAGGCCAGGAAGGAATAGAATAAGATATTCAAAATTCTGAAAAAGAAAAACCAGTAGTCAAAAATAGTACATATAGCAAAGCTGTCCTTTGGAAATGAGAGAGAGCCTGGCTTGGTGGCGTATTCCTGTAATCCTAGAAGCTCTGGAGGCTGAGCCAGGAGGATCGTAAGTTCAAAGCCAGTCTTAGCAAAAGTGAGACACCACTCAGTGAGACCCTGTCTCTACATAAAATACAAAATAGGACTGCGGATGTTGATCAGTGCTCGAATGTACCTGAGTTCAATCCCTGGCACGCGCACGCACACACACACACACACACACACACAATATACATGAAAGAGAAATAAACAGTTTCCAAAACAAGCAAAAGCTGAGCAAATTCATCATTAGTCCAACCTTACAAGAAATTCTTAAACGAATACCCCATCCAGATATGAAAGGATGACAACTATCATCGTGAAAACATGTAAAAAAACAAAACTCACTGATAAACAGACACAGAAATGAAAGAGAGAAGAATCAAGCCTTAACCTGTACTACAGAAAACCACCAAACCACACAAATAAAGCAAGCCTCAATGAATTAACAAACCAAAATTCCATCATGCATCTTCTCTGATTACATATGGAATAAAACTGGAAATTAACAATAAATATAACTTTAGAAGGTGTATAAATATAGGAAACTAAGTAGAATAATCTTGAATTATCACTGGAATAATGAAGAAATCAAAAGGATATTTAAATAATTAAAACAAAAACGGAAACAGAACATATGTTAGCCTACGGGATACAGAAAAAGTAGTACTGAGGGGAAAGATTATAGTAATAAGTACCTATAACAAAGAACAGTAAGATATGCAGAAACTAGTTCAAAATAAGGGGGATAAAAGAGATGAAGAGAAAAGAGGAGGATTCCATCAAGATAAAAGAAAGTTTGGTAAACTAGATGAAGGGGACTGAGGTGAGGGAGAAGGGGATGGGATAAGGAAGAACAGGAGAAAGAATCCGACTTAAGTTTCCTGGGTACGTACATGAATATTCCATGGTGGATCTCAACATCATATACATCTGCAAGACACTAACTAAAAAAAACTAAAAGTAAATAGCAGAAACCTCAGTAGAGGAAAGGGAAGGGAATAAGGAGAGGGAGGAAGGGAAGGAAAGAAGTACTGGGGACTAAATGAGAGCAAATTTTATTCCATGCTTTTATAATTATGTCAAAATGAATTCCAATGTTATATATAACTACAGAGAACCAATTTTAATAAAAACACTGAGATTTCAAATAAATAATCTGACTCTCAAACCCAAAAGTAATGGAAGAAATAATAAAGATCAGAGCAAAAGTAAATGAAAGAAACTAAAAAAACTACAATATATCAATGAGGAGTTTTTTGAAAAGATAAAATAAATAGGTAAATCTTTAGTCAGTCTAACCAAGAAAACAAGAGATAAATAAAATCAGAGATGAAAAAGGAGACTGATTCCACAGAAATAAAGAAACATTAGAGACCATTAGGAGCAGCTCTATGTCAACAAATTGAAAAGCTTAGAAAAACTGCTGAATTTCTGGACACCTACCAAAATTGAAGCATGATGGCAGAGAATACCTGAGCAGATCAATAATGAGCTATAAGGTTGAATCAGATATAAAAACAACCATAACAACAGCAAACCCAGGTACCCATGGCTTCCTTGCTGAATTCTACAAAACATTTAAATAAGAACTAACTTCAATTCTTCATGAATCGTTTCAAATAATTAAATAGGAGGGAGTGATGTTAGACATTCGATAAGGTCTGCATTACCTTGGTACCAAAATCAATGATGTAATAAAAAGAAAACTATGGACCAATATTCTTACTGAATACAGATGCAAAAATTCTCAGCAAAATTCTAGGAATCTGAATCCAAAAGCACATAAAAAAATATACACCATGATCAAGTGAGGTTTATTCCAAGTATGTAACGATGGTTCAATGTATGCTTTGAACATTACGCATCACATCAACAGATCCAAAGACCAAAATCACATAATAACCTCAATAGATGAAGAAAAACATTCTATAAAATTCAAAGTCCATTTATGATAAAAACCTTCTTCAACCAATTAGATGTAGAGGAAACTTCTCTCAACACAATAAAGGCTGTATATGAAAACCCACAGCCAACAACATGCTAAATGGAAAAAAAAATCTGAAAACATTTTCTTTAGGATCTGAGACAATTTGAGCCTATTCACTTTTACCACTCTTATTAGACAGAAGTGGAAGTCTTAGCCAGAGGAATTAGGCAAGAAATAAAGGATGTCTAAAGTGGAAAAGAAGCAATAAAATTATTATTGTTTGCAGATGACTCGATCTTGTATGTAGAAAACCCTAAAAGCTCCACTGAAAATCTTTTGCAACTGATAAATTAGTAAAGTTACAGCGTACGAAATCAACATACAGGAAGCAAGTAATGTTTGTATGTGCCAATAGTTCCCTGCCTGAAAAGAAATCAAAAAAACAAACACTGCTCACAATAGTTA
This sequence comes from Glaucomys volans, assembly GCA_020662805.1. Taxonomy (NCBI): domain Eukaryota; kingdom Metazoa; phylum Chordata; class Mammalia; order Rodentia; family Sciuridae; genus Glaucomys; species Glaucomys volans. Next base: position 45,258 of record JAJEJO010003784.1, on the reverse strand, counting down.
CCAAAAACAATAACAAACACCTGGAATAAATTAACCTAAGAAAGAGAAAATTATAAAACACTGATGATTGCTTTGGCTATTCTAGGTCTCTTATTTTTCCAAATGAATTTTAGAATTGCTTTTTATATTCCTGCGAAGAGTTTCATTGATATTTTGATGGGAATCGCATTGAATCTGCATAATGCTTTTGGTAGTGTGGCCATTTTAATAATAATGATTCTGCATATCCAAGAACATGGGAGGCCTTTCCACCTTCTGAGGTCTGTGTCACTTTCTTTCTTCAGTGTTCTATGGTTTTCATTGTAGAGGTCCTTGACATTCTTCATAAGATTTTTTTCCCAAGTATTTTTTTGAGGTTATTATGAATGGAATCGTTTTCCTAATTTCTTTCTCAGCAGGTTCATTATTGGAATACAGGAAATGATTGAATTATGTATGCTTGCTTTTATTACATCCCTTTAATTTCTCTCTCTTGCTTGATAGCCCTGGCTGGAGTTTCAAGGACTATGTTGAATAGAAGTAGTGAGAGTGGGCATCCTTGATTTGTTCCTATTTTTAGACGAAATGCTTTCAGGTTTTCTCCATTCAGTATGATGTTGGCTTTGTGTTTGTCATATATAGCTTTGAGGGGGAAAGGTACATCCATATATTATTGGTGGTAATGAAAATTAGTGCAACCACTCTGGAAAGAAGTATGGCAATTTCTCAAAAAATTAGGAAGAGAACCACCATATGATCCAGCTCTCCCACTACTCAGTATCCAAAAGATCTCAAATCAACATACTATAGGGATAAAGCCACAACAAAGTTTATAATAGCACAATTCACAATATCCAAGCAATGGAACCAACCAAGATGTTCTTCAAGAGATAAATGGATAAAGAAAACATGGTATATGTACACAAAGGAATACTACTCTGCCATAAAGAAAAATTAAATTATGGTATTTTCTGGTAAATGAATGGAACTGGAGAATCATGCTAAGTGAAATAAGCCAAACTCAGAAAGCCAAAGGTCAAATGTTCGCTCTGATTTGTAGACGCGAGTTGAAAATAAGGGGGCAGGGGAAGACAGAGAGAAAGAGAAATGGGGATTTCATTAAATTAATTTGAAGGAAGATTGGAGGACTAGATGAAGGGGACTGAGTGTGAGAAAGGATGGAATTAGGAAGAACAGCAGAAAGAATCTGACTTAACTTTCCTATGTTCATATGTGAATATTCCACAGTGAATATCATCATCCTGCACATCCACAGGACACTAACTATAAAAAACATCTTTAAGTAAATAACTGAAAGATAAAGTAGAAAGAAGGGAACAAGGGGAGGAAGGGAAGGGAGGGAATGGGAGAAAACTGGGGACTAAATTAAAGTAAATTATATTTCATGCTTTTATAATTTTGTCAGCATGAGAATATTCTAATGTTATATACAAGTAAAAAGAACAAATAAAAACATTGATGACAGAAATCATAGCGATACACATGAAAATGAGGAGACACCACATGACAATGGATTGGAAGAATTAATATTGTTAAAATATCCATAATACCCAAAGTCATCTACAGATTCAATGAAAATCCTATCAAAATAACAATGACATTCTTCCCAGAAATAGAAAAATACTCTGAAAATTTGCATGGAACCATGAAAGATCCTAAATTGTGAAAACAATTTTGAGCAAAACAAACAAAACAAAAGGGTAGCCATTATAATACCTCCACTAAACATAAAATAATGTTTCTAAACATCCTACAAAGGAATAGTAATAAAAGCAGTATGGAATAAAAACAGAGAGACAGACACATGAAATGGATACAGAGCCTGGAAATAAATCTATGTATTATATCCAACTGATTTTTTACAAAGGCAGTAAGCACATACATTGGAGAAAGGAAATTCTTTTACTAATATACTGTAAAACCTGAATATCTATCAAAATGTAGAAATGCATTCTACTGTCATGTACAACAAATTAGAACAAATAAAAATAATTAATTAAAAAACTGAATATCTATGCAGAAGAAAGAACCTAAGATCCCTACCTCTCAGAATATAAAAAAATCAACTCAAAATGGAAAAAAGGCCCGAACTGACATTTTACAAAAGAAAATGTACAAAGGGAAATACAAATCCAAACCACCATGAAATATTCTCTCACCCCAGTTAGAATGGCTATCATCAAAAAGACAAAAAGTGACAAATGTTGGTGAGTATGTAGAAAGGGGGAATTCCCATACGCTGTTGGTGAGAACACAAATGAGTACATCCATTGTCAGAAAAAGTATGAAGGTTCCTCGAAAACAAAAAATAGAGCTATCATATAATTCAATAATCCCACTACTACGTATATACCCAAAGAAAGAAAATCAGCACGTTAGAGACCTGCACACCGTGTTGATTTTAGCACTAGTCACCATAGCTCAGCGATGGAATCAATTATGTGTCCATCAACAACAAATGGATGTATAAATATTTACACTTATGTAAAATACATATTTCAATTTACTTTACCCATTTGTTTGGATAATGTGTATAGCAATTCAGACATAAAAAATGTAATTCTGTCTTTACATCAAAATGGGTAGAACTGGAAGCCTTGTCAGAAGAAATCAGCCAGACACAGAAAGACAAATACCACATGCTCTCATTTAAATGTGAAAGCTAAAAGGTTGATGTCAAAGAAGGGAATAGAAGACTGGTTATCAGAACCCTGGAAGGATGTAAGAGAGGAAGGTAGGGAGAGGATGGCGAGTGGGTAAGCATACAGTTGGACAGAGGGGAAGCCCTTCTAATATTCTATAGCACATCAGGATAACTAGGGTTGGCAACAACTAGTTGAATATTTCAAAACAGCTAGTAGAGGGGATTTTGAATGTTCCCAAAACAAAGAAATGATGTCTGAGGTGGACAGATAAGAAATTACACTGATCTGATCATTACACATTGTATGCTTGTATTAAAATGTCACATTGTACCCCATAAATATGCATAATCACTGTGTCAATTCAAATGTGTTTACTACTCTCAATGTACCAAACATCCCCGTTTAGCAACACAGCACAACATAGAGTATTGGTTGGCTCCCCTCTTTTGCTGCTGCCCAGCACCAAAAGAACATAGTACTCCATACACCTAGGCTAGAAAAAGATCAAAATGCAAAAGGTGATGTATGGATTCTGATGAATGCATATCACCTTTGCACCATTGTGAAGTTTAAAAATTGGGAACTGGCTGTATACATATAGAGAACCTGGACTCACATAGATGAAGTGGGGAACATTTTACTCTCACTCTCAACTAGGATTTACTTCCTGATGCCTTGTATTTGCTACCTACTTTTTTAGACTTGAGAATCCCTTCCCATCCCCACTGATATCCCCAGTCCATCTGCCTCTAAGTCCTTCCCTGTGCCAACACTGCATGCAGGCATTTTGTTTTAGCCTGCACCCTCACAAGTTTGCTGTGTTCTAACTTCTCTTCCTTGCACAGCCAAGCTCCTGATGCTGCCTCCGAGTCTTGGTACCCACATCTGCTTGGGCTTTGGAGGATGGGGCTGGAGTTTGTTCTGTGAGATCACATCCTGGGCACCATCTGTATCAGCCCTGTGCTTTAACTCATCTGTGCACTCCAGATGCACTCAGGGACAGGGCAGTCCCTCCAAGAGAATGAAGAAGAAAACACTTTTCCTTTTCCTTTTTTTTTTTCTTTTTTTCAGTTTCTCTTCAGTAACTGTCCCCAGAGAGGCTTTCTGGGCTATAAATATGTTCCCCGGTGCTCTGGGGCTGCAATTTGTTAATTTTGCAGGCTTTATTGGATTTGGTGGTGCTTAGAGGAGCAAGATTCTCAATGAATGAGTCTTTGCCTTCAGCTTATTCTAAATCTTTCCCAGAGGAGGAGAATTTCAGGACTTTAAACCCAAGGATGCATCAAAATACATGCCAGTGTGTCTCTGAAGATAAGAAATGGTCAGGATCCAAGATCCCAGTTAGCCTCCATGGTGCTGGGTGCCTGAAGACCTGTGATCCAAGGCACTTCTCTCCAACATATATTTTTATTTCTATCTATCTCTTGTGCTGCTGACTGGGCTAGAATTCAAGCTGGCCTCTGGGACCCCTCTTGACTGCCTGGTCCTTGGCCTAAGGGACAAAACCTGGAAAACCTCCTTCTTGTTTTCTTTCCCCACACCCCTCTCATGGGATCCACACAATGTATCACTCAAACCCAGATACATTTAAAAATAAAAGGGGATCGTATTATTTTCTCAGGACTATAGTAAAAAATTGTCACAAATATCATGGTTTAAAAGAATGGAAATTGATCTCATGGTTCTGGAGGCCAGAAGTCCCCAGCTGAGGTGTCACAGGGCTGTGCTCCCTCCAGAGGCTTTGGGAGGCTTCCCTTGCCTGCTGCTGCTCTGGGTGGCTCCAGGCCTGGCTTATGGATACATCATTCTAGTGTCTTCCTCCATCATCACAGGACCTTTTCTGGCTGTGGACCTCTCTTTTTCCATCTCTTACAAGGACACTTTGTGCTCTAACTTTTATTTGACAAAGTACTGGTATCAAAAATAATAATTATGAAAGAAATCCTACAATTTAATATAGGAAAGCAAACAACTTGATTAAAAATGGATAAGCCAGGATTCCTCATTTGGCAAGCCTTAATTTAATTATGTCTACAAAGATTTTTGTCTAAATATGCTCAGTTTCTCAGGGATCCAGGAATTTGAATGTGAACATATTTTTTGAAGGAAAACATCTCTCTCAGAGCCTATCTAAACATCTGCCATACTCTTGTGATTAATAAGATGGTTTTGAATATAACTCTATGCATATGCCTAAGAATCTGGGACAAGATAAGTTTTTTTAATAGAACATTTTTCATACAATTTTATACAATAAATATAGAAATGAAAATACACACAAATTACAAGTATATGACTTATTTTTGAACCATGTAACAAGCATCCAGATGAACAAATTAAACATTGCAAGCACTGAAGAAGCCCACCTGTGCTCTGATCCAGTTATGATCACAGAGTGGGAACCATAAGGCGGTGGGTGCCATCTTGGAATGACACTGGAATCCTCTCTGGGTAGAGCCACTTGGGGACCTGTCATTTTGCAGTTATGGGCACCCGTGGGGCAATACTCCAGTCCAACAGGCCTTTTGGGAACACCTGTGGGCAGACCTCTGCAGAATTAATGGACCTTGAGTCAGCTGCTGGCTCAACCTGTGACTAACCTTAGAGGTAAGGGTGAATGCAAAAACTGTGGTCATCACATGTTTTAGGACTTGACAACAGTGCAGCTTATCTGTTGATCAGGGAAGGAATATTAAGGCAGGTAACAGCTAAAGGAGGTGAGCAGAAAATCACAAGTGTCAATGTAATGTGGAAGCATCAAAGTAGAAAGGATAGGGAGGATCTTGGGAAGGATGCAAAAATTAGCCTTTCATAAAAGAAATGGGAAAGGCCTGGTACTTCTGCATGTCTGGAGAGAGAGCATCCCTGGAACATCCATGTTCCAGGGGGATAAGTCATCTCACAGACATGGATATTTTGAATTTGGGAATCCTCCTAAACCTAGCTCTATGGGTCTCTTTATTTGGCTGATTTGTATCTTTTATGATAAAACAATAATCCTAAGTATAAAAGTTTGGTATCATTCTAGAGAATTATTGAACCTGAAATCCTGAGTTGGAACTTCCAAATTTGTAGCCTGTTGCTCAGGAGTACAAACAGCATGAGAAAGCAGCTGGTGTCTTGTGGGACCCTGACCTCTGAGATCTGTACTTCCACTGCCACTCCCACGTGTGCACCTGCACACACACGCACATACACAAACCCTTACAGGGCACCTGGCATGCTGGCCTGCTCGACACACAGACTTTCCTGGGAGGAAGTAGCAGAGATTAGGCAGGACACTTTGATACTTCCTGTGGAGCCGAAATTCTGACCACTGAGTGAGCAGTCAGCGTCTGGTCACTGGTGCCCCTACCTGAATAAACAGAAGAGGCTGTCTTTGTTCATTTCCAGCAGCACAATCCCCTCAGCAGAATGTGGGAGTGGAAAGCCCCCAGTACCCACATTAACATAGATGGAATTCTCAGTAGGTCTGTAATCTGCTTCCCCATCCAGGTCCTGGAAACTCCAGAATCTCTGTGGAGCCACCTGCTTTGGCCACCATAGCTCTGTAGAAATGCTTGCTGGAGAGTGCAGGTTCTAGATCCATCAGACTTGGCCTTGATCCCTGGTTCCATCTCCTACCTGCTCCATTTCTCCTACATGCTCTGTGACTGCAGGAAGTTGCCTTCTCTCTCTAGGCCTTCGCTTCCTCATCTGCAAATTAGAAAGTGCTTTTGCTTTCTGTGGGTCTGGGAAGGAGGAAATGAGATTATATTTTATGTGCCACCTGGTACCCTGAGCATACAAGGTGTTCAATGAGTAAAGATTTGGTTGCACCAAACAGTGACAAGAGAGCTACCTATCCTCCTTATCCAGTGCCTATCCTCTTCGTCCAGTGCAGAGGGAGCCCGCATTTCACATTTGTGCCAGGCACAACTTTGGGTGCTGCCTTGGTGCCCTCTTTAGGTCTCAAATCAGGTGTCGCAGGCCAGTATCATGGACTGGGTTAGGAAAGCCTGGAATGACTTTAACTCCAAGGTTAATGGGGGTCAAGCTGCCAAGATGAGCCCAGCATTGAGTCCAAAGTGGTTATCCAAACTAGATGTGCATGGGCAATAATGGGGTGCCAAGGAGTTATTGGGGAAAAGTTGGGGTCTCCAACATCTTGAGGAGGAGCTGGGTAGTACCTGTTCATCTAATTTGTATCTACTAAGTTTTCAGAGGTACATGAAGCTGCTGTTACCTCAATAAGGAGTCTCAGGCTGCAGGAGGTGAAAACCAAGGCCACAGTAGGTAGCTGACACTGAAGTCCACACTTAGCCCTTCCCCAAACGCATCTCTTGCTCCTTCCATAAAACTTCCTATAATTAAGAAATGACTGCTATGCCCTTTTGGCCACCTCCCAACTGACTCCTGAATTATCTCACTGCAGAGATCTCATTACTGCCCGGAATGTGGCTCCAGCCTCCCCTACCTCAGCTACTAATGAGCACCTTAATTTGATTGCCTCCAAATGAATGTGACGCAAAATTAAAAGATGCCAGAAGACACTGTCATAAATCGAATGAGTTGGCTTCAATTTATTATGCTTTGAATTCAATTATATTTGAATTCACTCCTCTCTGAACATCAATCCAGCTGCTGACTGCAGAGCCATAACTGGAAAGGGCTATTTTTATTTCATTCCAGCCAGCTCCATTCGACTTGAGCTCCACAATAGCATTGTATGGGAAAGCTCAGCTTTGGGAGGTCAAGAGAGTTCAAGGCCAGTGGCTGAGCCTCCTGCCAGCCAGCCAGCATGTTTCCTGTCTGGGAAGGAATTCAATGCAATGTACCAGATTAAAATGGTCTAAAATAATTTTATTGCATAAACATTTCAAGAGACTATGTAAAAGGGAGTTTTGCAGTCATGGACTTTGCTGTGTGATGGGCCATAGGAGACAAGGTGATCAAAGGTCTGAACTCAGGCTTGCCACAAACTCTTTGTGTGAACTGGGCAAATCACACCAATCTTTCCCAGCCTCAGTTTTCCCATTAGAGAAAATGAAAAAGTTGGGCTTCAAGAACTGTTTGTAGGAACCCTGGACTCTGGTGTTATTCTTTTGTTCATGTATGTGTACACACTGACCTTGGGACCTGACTCCTTTGGTTGCCTCTGGGGCTTTCTTACTGGCTGGGTAAAGGTTGGAATTAGCCAATGGAAGTTCTGTATGGAAGGCAAAAGTTCAGAAAGAGAGAGGTCAGATCTCCTCCACTCACCCACAGATGCATTCCTGTAATGTTCCAGCTCCTTCTCTACCTCTCCAGGCTTTTTTGCTCTGTGTACCTATTTCCTCTTTGGGCCTTCAGTCCCATGGGTGATAATGCATCCTAGAGTTACTTGACTTGTCTCTGTGTTCCTTCACATCCCTTGTTTGTTCTTTTAACTGTCCACACTCTGTAAGGAATATTTGCATTAACATCTCCTATGTGAACTATCTGGGATGAGTATCATTTCCTGCCATGGCCCTGAACAAATACAGATATTAAATCCACTTTTTGATTGAGGCATCTCATGGAGGATCCCCCAAAGAGAAGTATTACAGCTAAGGAATACTTAGCTGTAAGTTAAGATACATGCCTGTCTCTCTCGTTAGAGAGACAGGCATGCAGCTGGGGAGGTCTAGGAGCTTTGAGGCTGGGCCAGCCAGGGAGAGGCTGTCCTGTGGGCTCTGGTAGCCTATAGCACAGAGCACATCCTGGGTGCAGGGAGAGGTGGCGACCATGCAGGAGGGCCAGAGGGCCTGGAATTGTAGGACCTGGTTTCAGAGAGTGGACAATAGTGCGATGGAAAGACAAAGGGCATGAGGGAAAGTCTCCCCACCCCCACTTGGTCCTCCACTGAGTTGGATGTGGGAGAGTGAAAAGTCCCTGACTGAGAGAACAGTGTCTTCATAGAACCCCCAGAGGAAGGAGCATTAGGAAGAGCCAACACAGAGGATTTGCCCTGTGTTTCCCAAAGGCATAGTGATGAGGGCACGGTGTCATAATGGTGGAAACACTAGAAGGAAGAGTCCCAGAGCATAATGGAGTGAGAGGCAGGGAGACGTGGAGGAATCAGGGCTTACTTTTGCTCTTGGGTCAGTGATCATGGGTTGTAGGAAAGGGTTCAACAAGGGTTATTTATAGCTCCCTGCTATGGTCAATGACCCAGGCCTCTAGGAGGAGGTGGAACATCCTGCTGGAATGTTAGGTCCAGGAGTCTCATGTCAGGAGCTAAGCCAGGCTGGAGGAGCACTCTTCAATGAACATCATGCCTGGTCATGGGCAGTCAGCAGCAGTGCCAGTTCTGGGGCACAGGCTGGTCAGCATCCAGGGCTGCAGCTACCTGCCTCAGGGTCAGCTGGCTGGGAGCATTGAAACTGGTTTTGTTGGCTTCATATTCTGGGACTAGTGCTTCCCCTTGGAGCACTGAGTACTGATTTACCTGGAGGAACAGGAAGAAGGGGCTACTAGGAGGGATGGATTCTGTCATTACGGGTGCTCAGGACCATCTGAAAGACTGAGACAGCAGAAAGGAGTGAGGGGAGGTATCGAGAATCCCTGCCTGCAGTGAGACGCGACACATAGGCTGGTTAAAAGCTTTATTCACACGATGATCATCTCCTTCCAGTTTCTTTGTTCTCCCTCTCAGGGGAGATAACTACAGGTTATATAGGGGAAAGCAACCAATCAGAGGGCTGTCCATGCGGCCAGCACATGGACATACAGTGCTATTGATAGAGAGCATACGTTGACCACGCGCAGGACATGCATCTTCAATAGCCAGTAATGGCTGCTTCCTCAGAGATAAGCGACTAAAGGAATGCAACGTGGCCGTGCTGGCACATTGCCAATCGTCATCTTGCAGGCTATATAGAGGATGGGGTCCCGGGCACCCCGACAGCTCCCCCTTTTTTATTAATTAAATGGCGAGAGACCGGGCCTGTCTTAGGCGGAGGGGTCAACTCATATCCTTACCCGTCATCAAAGACTGTAGAGCATGCTACAGCTTCTGTCTTAGGTTGGTATATGGTCACCACCTTCCTTACCCGTCCTTGGCTACCGGTCCAGCATGCTAAGCCATATTTCGGGAGAACTGCCTGCCTCCACTGCCGCCAGAGCCTGATGAATGGCAGGTCGGTCCTGTTGCGTGGCACACTCGAGAGCAGCAAGGCTTCGAAGAAGAGCAAGGAATCCCAATAGCAGTAAGATACAAAAAATAACAGCTCCAGCCCAACGTTTCCCCATTGAACAAGCGCATCAGAAACATTATATAGGGAGGGGATTAGATTTAAGGTATGAGTTTTAGTTTTGTTAATGGTAAGAATCTGACTATGTAAAGATTGAGTCAAAAGATCAAACTCATGTGTCCAATGATCAGTTAACATATGAGATAACCTTTTAGACAGATTTGCTGCACAAGACAAGTTATCATAACGGGCATCAGTAATACAAAGCCCAACAGTACATGAGCACATCCCATCATCATCAACTGTTCGACGATGTTGAGTTGTTCCTGAACAAGGTGAACTCGTTGGTAGAGAATCATAAGTCCAGTTTTTAATTGTCCATTTAGCTGATTCTGTGTGTACAAAGCCTGAGCAGTCACAGATGATAGATTATTCAGAGTCTGTGCAGTAGGAACCGAGGTAGCGAGAGCGGCAGCAGCAGTCGTAGCCGCAGCCGCTGAAAAGGCTATTGCGGTTATAATGGCAGCTGTCATTCCGAAGTCCCTTCTTTGACGAGTTGCTACCGCTGTACGTGGAGAGCTGATGTCAACAGGAACTGGAATATACTGAGGTATACGTAGTATGATAGCCGTATTGTACTTAGATGCATTCCAGCATTGAGAGATAAAACAATTATTATTGTCGTCAGCACAATTTAAAAGGACATTGCCATTGGTAGGATTAAGAGTGGTGAGAAGAAATAAAAACGGGGGAATAACACACACAGGTGTGGGAGCAAAATAATATTCCTTTTATTATCTTTATTCCAATCAACCTTTACACTACTCTCCCACCTTCTAATATTATCTTCAATTACGGCTTCAAAGTTACTGTACCATGGTCCATGAGTAAAATTATAACTGAAACTGGTATAACGAATTTGTCCCCCTCTCAGAAAGGTCATAGGTGCCACATTGATACAAACATTACTACCACATAAAGCCCAAACAGAAAAGGGGTTTTGGGGGCCAGCCAAAACGTCAAAATTTAGTATAGTGAAATTACTGCTAGGCCAAGTTGCGGTTTCTGTAGTTCCTGGCCCCTTATAAGAGAAAGAGGACACACATCGAGCAAAATACCAGTCAACGCAGGAGTACCATATGTGAGGCCACTGAGGTCGCCGACTTTCACAGTTAAATAACCAAGGCTGCTGAGGACAATCCTTGGTGGTAATTCTGGGCGTAATACCTTGTAGAGCAAGTATATCTCCCCAACCATCGGAGTACAATTGACTGATTTTAGAAGGTGGTCTCTTGTCTTTGTTAGACATGTGACCCACTGTATGATTTTTTAAAGTCACACTAACTTGTTTTCATGGCACAGGAGAATGTCATCCATGTAATGATAAATCAGCATATTGGGGTATCTATGGCGGGTTGAAGCAAGAGCTTTATCCACATATATTTGACATAAATTAGGGCTGTTAGTCATGCCCTGGGACAACACTGTCCACTCATACCTTTGATCAGGTGTAGCATGATTTATGGCAGGCAGAGTGAAAGCAAATCTCCAACAATCAGTCTTATATAATGGTATAGAAAAGAAACAATCTTTTAAATCCACTATGATAGTGGGCCAACTTTTTGGCAAGGCTGACACCAGAGGCAGTCCACACTGAATGGGCTCCATGGAATACATTTGATCATTGATGGCTCTGAGATCATGCAATAACCTCCATTTGCCTGACTTCTTTTTTATTACGAAAATGGGAGTATTCCAAGGGGAAGTACACGGTTGTAGGTGACCTGCATCTAATTGTTCTTTAACCAGATTATGAGTAGCCTCTAGTTTTTCTTTGGTTAGGGGCTACTGAGGAATCCAACGAGGCTTATCATCCTTCCATTTAATGGGAATTGCAAGGTTGTCAGTGGCCTCTAAGAAAAACCCTTGTTTTTAGGTAGGCTTTAGATCATCTTTTGTTCCCTGATCATTGTTATATCCCATAGTTTGCATGATAGCTTTTGCAGGAGTAGCCTGGCACGCTTTGTCAGTGGTGAGTTTTACGTCCATTTGCTGTAAAACACCTCTTCCCCATAAGGAAACTGGTAAGTTACAGACATATGGCTGAAAAACTCCTGTGTGTCCTTCCTTATCTTTCCATTGTAAATGGCAGCACTTTGATCAGGGCTAGATGCCACACCTAATCCCCTAAGAATCTGATTAGCCTTGACAAGTGGCCAGTTTTTTGGCCAATCAGCAGTTTTTATTATGCTTCTGTCAGCTCCTGTATCCAAAAGTCCTGAGAACTCTAGCCCTCTAATATTAAGGTTCATTATGGGCCTGTCATCTAAGTTCATGGTAAAGTAGGTAAAAGAATTTTCTGCAGAGTTAATATCTTGGGCTCCTTTTTGTTGCCTTTTGTTAGGCCAAACGTTTTGATTACTTGGTAAGATAAACAATTGAGCAATGCAATCTTCTGGAGAGATGACTGTAATGCCCTTTGGAGAGGACACCAATATTTTTACCTGACCAGTGAAGTCAGGGTTAATAACTCCTGGATGTACTATAAGGCCTTTTAATGTAGTGGAGCCTTTACCTAATAATAATCCCACTGAATTCTTTGGTATGGAGCCATTCCAATCTGAGTCTATAGTTTGTACCCCCATATCAGGAGTTAAGACCAGTCTGGAGGTGGCGCAGATGTCCAATTCTGCACTTCCTGTTGTTGTTTTTCGTGTGTTCCCTCCAAGGTTGGAGGATGCCATGTCCGTGGCACTTGTTGAATTACCCCGTACATTTGTTGAGGGCGCCGGGGCTGTGGGCCCTGTTTCCCGTTTTTTGATAGTCTAGGGTTAGGGCCTAAAAAATTTCCACCTTTTTCTCTAACAGATTGACACTGAGTGGACCAATGATTACCCTTTTTGCATCTGGGACAAAGGCCTGGCTCCCTGTTAAAATTGGGTCTTTGATTAGGACAATTAGCCCTTTTATGGCCCGGTTGACCACAGAAATAGCATGTCCCGGGCGTATAAGAGGCTGTTGTGTATTATAACCCTGCATCATAGCCGCAGCTAATATTTGACCTTGTATGACAGAATCATTGATGTCTCTACATACCTTTAAATATGCTGATAAATCTTTACTTTTCCAGGGTCTGATTGCCTTTTTGCACCATCTATTGGCTTGTTCATATGCTAGTTGTTTGATCAATGGCATGGCTTGTTTTACATCCCCGAAAATACAGGAGGCAGTTTGAATTAAGCGATCTACAAAATCTGCATAAGGCTCGTTAGCTCCCGGAAGCACCTTTGACAATAATCCTTGTAAATCTCCAGAGCCCTGCAGAGTTTTCCATGCCCTAGTAGCAGCAGCTGCAATCTGTTGATACACCACTGGGTGGTATGCAACTTGTGCTTGAACATTATCGTAATTGCCTTGTCCCATTAACATATCTACATTCCAATCTGGATTGCCTGCTGCTGCATTTCTCCTAGCGGTATCTACACAATATTCTTGCCAGGCTGTTTTCCACATCAAGTATTGTCCTCCCGATAAGGTGGCTCGGGCTAAGTTTATCCAGTCCCCGGGAGCCAAATTTAGCCTTGCCATTGACTCTAATAATGCTACTGTAAAAGCAGCTTGAGGCCCATAGGTACTGACTGCCTCCTTTAATTGTTTTACTACTTTAAAATCTAGGGCTTGATGATACTGTTGATTTTGGTCGTTTTCAAAAACCGGGAAACAGGCTGGGTCGGGGTTATTAAAGTCTTTCCAACCGCCAGAGGCCCTTTTAGAACAACAGTAGGAAGCTTCAGGATTTGCCTGTGTATGTGGGTTACACGGGTTATAGGCAGGGGGCGGCGCTGCAGCTCTTTGTTGAGGCTTAAGCTCATCTCCCGTCTTAATGCACAGCTTTTCCACCCTGCGCTCCAGCTCCTCATCCGAGAGTTCCTCCCCGGATTCCCCATTTGACTCAGACCCATGAGTTTGAGACCGTTGTTCCTTTACTTCCTCTAAAACTTGACTCCTCTCTTTTAAAGGGGACTTAAACTTTTCCTTAGGAGATGTTAAGCAGCTTTTTACAAAAGCCCATATAGCTATAGTACCAGTAGGTAAAGCAGTTTTTTCATTTGCCTTCTGTAATCTTCACCTAAATGTTCCCATTGTGGAACATTTAATAATCCTTCATCTAAAAACCAAGGAGCTATCTCCTCTATTTGTTTTAAAAATCTCCTTGTGGAGGAAGTCTTTAAGGGTGTTCCATTAGCCTTTAAAAGAGCCCTTAAAGGACCTTCCAGACGAACTCGAGACACCTCCAAGCCCATAATTTATTTAGTAAGTGGCCGCCTTCCGCGTGCCTACTTTCACTTTTATCGGACCGCCTTCCGCTTAGTCCCTTTGCACTTTTACCGGACCGCCTTCCGCTTAGTCCGGGTAGTCGCTACACCGCGAACGTCAAGGCTGCCTTCCTTTTTTACTCCTTTTTTAACTTACTTACAGGTTATTTATGTATACTACTTACATTTCCCGGGTTTCAGCACCACTTATCGCGAATCCCTGCCCACAGTGAGACACGACCCGTAGGCTGGTTAAAAGCTTTATTCACACGATGATCATCTCCTTCCAGTTTCTTTGTTCTCCCTCAGGGGAGATAACTACAGGTTATATAGGGGAAAGCAACCAATCAGAGGGCTGTCCATGCGGCCAGCGCATGGACATACAGTGCTATGGATAGAGAGCATACGTTGACCACGTGCAGGACATGCATCTTCAATAGCCAGTAATGGCTGCTTCCTCAGAGATAAGCGACTAAAGGAATGCAACGTGGCCGTGATGGCACATTGCCAATCGCCATCTTGCAGGCTATATAGAGGATGGGGTCCCGGACACCCCGACAGGGAGGGGCGGCAGTGTGGGGGTGGTAAGGATGATGGAATGAGATGGACATTATTACCCTACATACATGTGTTATTACCTGACTGGTGTGACTGCACCATGTGCATTCAGAGGAATGAGAAGTTATGTTCCATTTGTGTACAGCGTGTCAGAATGCATTCTATTGTCATGTACAATTAATTAGAAGAAATTTGAAAAAAGAAAAAAAGCAATCCATTTCAGAATGCTGGCCACTTCTGGCTTAGGCACCGTGGGGAACACTGCCTGCTGCCACTAGAACTTAGAGACAAGTGTATAGAACATGAGTAATGCCGCTGCTGCTGGTAGAATTTGTGGACATGTGTATAGGATCAAGAATTCACATTGCATGAGGTGGGGGAGAATAATGTTATTTTGGATTAAACAGAGGGGAGTGAAGGGAGGGGAGAGGGCATGGGGGTAGGAATTAGAGTAGAATGAATTGGATATTATTACCCTATGTGCAAATATGATTACGCGACTTGTGTAACTCTACATCAGGTACAACCAGAAGAATGAGAAGTTATACTCCATTTATGTGTGATGTGTCAAAATGCATTCTACTATTATGTATGACTGATTAGAACAAATAAAATAATGATTAAAAAAGAGAAGGGATACAAATGTCAGAGATGGATATTGATGGAAGCAGATGGCTTCCTGGCCTGGGCTCTGGGTGGCTGTGCCCTGAGTCAACAGGAAACTCGATGCGAGGAAGCAAGACCAGGATGTCTTTGTAAGCAGAGGTTAGGATCGAGGCGAGGCGTTTGTGCATCTGCTCAGGACCCCAGGAGGCAGAGGGAAATGGGACTCAGGCAGATATCCCTCAGATTCACTCCAGTCACCTACCAGGCCAAGCTGGCAGGCCAGGATTAGGTAGGAGAAAGAAGCAGGGACCAAACAGGGTGAGTCCCACATTGTGGACAAACGTTGGGGACACATGATCCATATGCCTGGGAAGTAGATGGATGGGGTAGAGGCAGGCATTCTTGTTAGGACACAGATACCTTAGTGTCACCTGCAGAAGGGGGACAGAGATCCATTCCTTCATTTATTCATTTGCTCATTCATTTTTAATTGCTTTTTTATTAAAGCACATGAATTTTGCCAATTGTACATTATGAGTTTTAAAATTGTTTTTACTTGACAGATAACGATTGTCCATCTCTATGGGCCACTGTGATATTTCAGTACACTTATTCATTGAGTACTGACCAATTCAGGTTATTTAGATTATCCATTATTTCAAACATGTATCATGTCTTTGTGATGAGAATGTTCAGAATCTTCCCTTCTAGCTATATTGAATTAAAAATAGAATATTGTTGATTATGAATTTTTAAACAGACTTGGAACACCTGGTTTTTTACTGAAATCTGATGAAAAAAATAGTTTCCTTCTAAAAGGTATGACTTGAACACTAATAACAGTGATTCCAATCAGACTTTTTTCTCCATGACCCTAAGATTTTATCTCAAATGAAATCTCAATAGTAGATATTGATCAGATCAGCACCATTCAGAGCTCAGCACATTTATCCAAATATTCACTTTCACAAATGTCTTGGACAGTGAAATGCAAGAAAATAGGAACAAATCAAATAAAAGAGAAGGCTTATGATGAAGGGAAACAGTTTCAACCTCATCCCTCCCCTTCCTGGCCTCCTCCTCCAGAGTCAACTTCTTTGAAAGGAACATTTGTATCACTTCTGCAGAACTCCAAACAGCACAGGTGCACGCTCTTATTTCTTGATTCATCTGTAGAAAGTTTATTGACCTCCTATAATAAGAAATAAAAGAAAGCTTCATGCATACATCTCTTCTTTCTTCTTTTATGTTCCTAAAATTTTATTGTTTTATTCAAATTATTTTTAATTCTCCTGTTATTTACCTTAAAAATTCTAAACTGCATAATCGTACTTTTATTCTGCATTTCATTGGCCTCAGTCAGGAAGTGGACTGTTGGACAGTTTGGGTCTGTTCCCATCACTCCTAATTTCTTTTGGAAGGGCTCTTTCCTGTTGTCTGGTGGATCTGGACTGCTGGCTGGCTTGTCAGTGCACACTGTGTCCTCAGCCATGGCCACTGCTGGACGCTGGGTATGTGCCCCAGTCCAGGTCATTAAGAATCAATCCTCCTAGGACTTCCCTACAAACCACTGTTATTTTTCTCCTGGATTATGTCTAGTAGGGAAATGCAAAGTTAACTCTTGTAGGGTCCCTCCAGGCCCCTCCATTTGGAGAGATCTTGCATTAACCAACAAACCAAGAGGCCAAAAGAGAGAAAGAAGAAGCTGTGTGGGAGAAAATAAGCTGTGGTGATGAGAAAGACTGTGGATCCACCTCACCTGAAGTCTAGTGACCTTCACATTTACATGAGCTTGAAATTTCATTATTAGCATAATGCATTGTATTAGCTTTCTGAGCAAGACAGGAATGATAGTGGTTTATTAAGTACTCAACCCCATATATAATGAGAATTGACTCCTAAGATGTCTGTACTAGTTTTGTATAGAAAATTACCCATATATTGTTGATCTAAAACATAACTAATCTTACAAATTTGAGGATCAAAAGTCTTAAATGAATCTAATGGGGTTAAAATCACAATGCCTACAGGACCAGAGGAGGCTATCCTGGAGGCTTTGGTGGAGAGCCCTGTTCCGGTCTTTTCTGATTTTCTGGAGGCTGACCCCTCCGCCCCCATCTCCTCCTCCTTCAAAGCCAGCAACAGCCTGTTGCGTCTCTCTTGCATGGTTCTGCTCTGACCTCCTCTGCCTCTCTTCCCCTCAGGGACTCTTGTGATTACAGGAGGACCTTGCATTGTCCAGGATAATGTCCCATGAAGTGTCTGTCTCCTGGACATGTGTTAGAGTCTCTCATCTATTAACAGGCTTTTCTTCCTCTGCTTTTGCCTTTTACTTAATTCCATGTTAAATTTCTTAGCTTAAATTTCAGCGATTTCTCTGGGAGAACAGGAGGTGAAGAATAAAAGGATAACATATTGAACGGGAAGCTCAAAGGGCTTTGAGAATTGTACAGGGTCAGGACCTGGACCATGGCTCTGCATGAGCCCAGGGAGTCAAGTTGGCATTGTCTCCCTTGCTCATGGATTGCTCCCTCCCTCACTGTGCAGCCTTAGGTGAGTGTGTGCCCATGCTGATCCCTAGATCCTCCTCATGTTGAGCAGGTTTCCAAAAAACTGCTCTTGCCAATATTATGTCATCAATACTATGGTCAAAGCAGAGTGCTGGGAGGAGGTGGCTCATCCCCGTGGGGCCATTTACCAGCAACCCTCGAAGCAGATCTGACTAAGCCACAGGTGGCACCAAGGAATGTCCCAGGAAAGGAATGTGTCCCCATTGGAGGGGACAGCTTCCTGGTGGCTGAGCTGGTGGTATTGAGGTGGGTCAGGACTGCCTTAAGAAATTTGTCCCTCCAACACTATCATTTGGCGGCTCCACCCACTCATCCCATTTCAAATTAAACATGACACATTCAACCTCCTTAAATGAAGTGTATTCATAACTGCAAAAGTTACATACGTAAGTGATATGCAACAACCAGTTTACTAGCTGATATAATGCTACATATCATAGGCATTTGACTAATTGCTGGCATGTCATAGGTTCATACCTATTGCAAAGCATTCAATTCATAAGACATTTTTGCAGTCTTGTGTATTTTAGAGTACTCACTGTTTTATCATGTTTTGAAAGTATTTACTAGCCCTGGGAGGGCAGGGAAGAGAAGGCCCGGTAATCTGGCCCAATAATAGACAAAACAGCCTTGAAAATCGCTTTTGGTTGGACAGTGGAGGCCAGACTTGCTAAGGGAGGTATCAGGCAGGATGCTGGTCTCACCAGGAGGCATGGTATCCAGACCACAACTAACATGATCTCCCAGATCCACAGATGGCCACTCCCTGTGGAGACAGCAGGTACAATCCTGGGCTTGCTACCTGTGGGCTGTGTAACTTCAAATTAAATGTCCTCTCTGATTCTTCAATGTTCTAAGGTCCTTTGACCTCTAGTATCTCAAGGAACAGTGTGACCATCAGACTGTGGTTTGTTTTCTACCTCTTACTCCCTTTCTCAAATATAGGATATAGTATTTCCTTTAAGGAATGTACTCTTATGTACTCCTGCATCTTGATCTTGAGACCATGAGAAAGCCTACTGTGCAGGGGACTAGGGGGAACATGTGTTAGATATGCTTTTTTTTTTCTTGGCAAAGGGGAGAGAAGAGATAAAGTGCTCAGTGTGTGGGTGAGGATTCTGTACCATTACTTAGATAGCGCACATTCCTAAGCTCTTTATCTTCCCAGTCATAATTCTAGAATTGCTAAAGCCTCATGCCTGATACCTGCCCTTCATGCTGATGAGATGAATAGACTGACGTGGTCCTCGGGGGAAGGGAAAAGACAGGCCAAGGGCACCCATCCAGAAACCCACCATGAGGTCCAGAAGGAGCAGACACCAGCCAGGGAGCACTGTGGTGGACCCATCAGGGGCAGCAGAGGTGAGGATGTGAACTTCAGCTGTTGCCATGGGCTGGTTCACTTGGGATTGCGGGGGATGTGGTAGGTGGGAGTGGGCAACTTGGGAGCATGATACCCGAGAAGACTGTCTATTGCCAGCATTCAGCTCAGGGTAAGGACCTGGCTGGTCCAGGAACAGGAGTCGGAGTTCAAGGTGGCATGACCCGCTTTCCCAAAGCGTAGGTCCAACCTAGTGATTACTGCTCTCCTGAAAGTAAGGCCCAGGTATGCAGCCAGGAGTGTAGCCACACAGAAATATGGCAAGTGCTGTTGCTGCGGTGTCATTGCAGGTGTTGAAAGTACATGCTGAACTTCCATGAGAGCATCACTGGAAATGCCACTTGAAGCATATGAGAAGTCTCTTCCCTAATGAGGTTCACATTCCAGGAAGGGAGGCAAACACCTCCTCCCCTAATAAACAGACACTGAATGTCAAATGCAGTTACTGTACTGACGAGAAAAAGAGAGGAGAATGATAATGGTGGGAGTGAGCTTAGAAACATATATGAGAAATAGTTTCTGAGAAGGAGTGAGAAGAAAGAAGATAAGTCTTAGTCAATTTTCTTTTGCTATAACAGAATACCTGAGTTGGATAATTTATAAAGAATAGAAGGGCTGGGGATATAGCTCAGTTGGTAGAGTGCTTGCCTCGTAAGCGCAAGGCTCTGGGTTCAATCCCCAGACCTGCAAAAAAAAAAAAAAAAAAAAAGAATAGAGGTTTCTTTGGCTCACAGTTCTGGAGGCTGAGAAATCCAATATAATGCTGATATATCTGGTGGTGGCCTATGCCGTGCTGTAACACAGTGGGAGAGTGGAAGAGCAAATGAACGCATCAGGAACAGGGATGATCTAGAGGGACAACCTTGCTTTTTGAACAGCCTGCTCTTGTGTTAACTAATCTAGTCCTGAGAGAAAGATGTCAGCCCCTCCCGAGACTCTCATTACTTCTTAAAACCCCACTTACCTACTCTGCCAAAATGATAGTCAAAGTCCAGCAGTACTTTTGGTAGGACAAACTAAAGCTTAGTTCTGACCACAGCAGCTAAACTTAGGGAAGTGATGCTGCTGACCCAGGGACACCTGCTGGTCAGAGTGGCTCACAGGC
This sequence comes from Glaucomys volans, assembly GCA_020662805.1. Taxonomy (NCBI): domain Eukaryota; kingdom Metazoa; phylum Chordata; class Mammalia; order Rodentia; family Sciuridae; genus Glaucomys; species Glaucomys volans. Next base: position 24,884 of record JAJEJO010003784.1, on the reverse strand, counting down.
TGTACTTTGGTGTGTACTTTGCTCTCTTCACCATGTCCACGTATTGGAACCAGGGCCTGAGCATAGCAGAAACTACAGTACAGGGTATGTGTGTCCCCAGTGGAGAAGGTTAAGGGGCCCCAGGCAGGACAGAACCTGAGAGCTCTGGATTCAACTTTCAAATAAATGACTCTTATAGTCAAGGGTCCTGTCCCCCTTCCTACTACCATGACCTTTTGCTAAATCCTCTCTGGAGCATGAAGGAGCAAGACCTGCCATTTGCAAAATGATGACTAAGGGTAAGTCATAATTAAAAGAGGTTTGGAGAAAACCAACCTCTTACTTTATAATGGGGGAAATATATTCAAAGAGGGTGGATTATTTTTTCAGTCACACTACTGACTTGGAGAGAGTTTCCTGAACACTCAACAGTGCTATTTCTTCCTCTGTGGTTAGACCTGTACCAGGGAAAACTGCAGAGACCCAAAGAAACATGTCGCTAATGGTGTGATGTGATAGGAGATGGGTATGAAAGATGCGTGTGGCATGGGCATGGCCTTAGTGGCATAGCATGAATGCTAGCACACACCTGGTATGTGGAAAACCTTCATGAGTGGCCGTTCCCTTCCCTTCCATTGCCTGGTTTAGGACATGGCAGCTGGCTTCCCTTGCTGAGACTCGGACCCTGTGCATTATTGGCACTCTCCTGAGGTTTACTAATTGACTACATGAACACTGAAGTTTTGGTGATGCGCTCCTCCTACTTTCTCATCTCAAAGAAACTTCTCCATACATTTGGTTTAGGGAAAGGTATAAAGGGAATCAATTTTCACCCACTCACCCTCATGAGATTATCATGCATGCATGCACACACACACACACACACACACACACAAACTCACAAACACACATCTGACTGCTCAAACTGGCAAAGCTTCTAAGGATACTTCAGGACTTCATTTTTTCATACTTTAGCAGGAAAAAAAAAAAAAAAAACATTCCTCCACAGCTGCAGAGCTCTCTGTGAGCATCACAAAATCTTTAATCATGTTGTGGCGGACAGGATGACCCGTGCTTCAGGAATCTGCTTATTTGATAACTCAATTCCAAGGCTGGACCCCATTTGTAATCATCGATGGCACATCCCACGGAAACCTAGAATCCAATTAGGCTAGAGGCTGCATCATTTCTTAACCCTCCTGCAACCTTGCATTGGGCCCCACCATCCTTCTTCTTGACTGAAGGCTCCCTGAAGTCTGCAGGTCAAACTTCCTCCTGGGCTCCTCACAGCAGACACACACGTTGGAATTACAGGAGGCAGGATGATCTTGGCCCCCGGGTCTGGGATACTCGGCACAATTTCAGGTGTTTAGTGAAAGGAGACATCTCATTATCTCAGGTCCTACATAGTCTTGGAGGTCCTGTTGTATTTTGAAAACTTACCCAGCCAGAAAACCTTTTGGTGTGAGGCTACCTGGATTGCTTATTGACAAGGAATTGTGAAGCAGAGACTGCTAGAAAATAACACATGGGTATTTTTCTTTCTAATATTTATTTATTTATTTATTTATTTATTTTCATACATGTATATAGGATAATGACGTGGGAGTTTTAATGACACAAAAAGCAGACCTCAAATAGGTTTGATCAGTTCCACCCATAGATACATGCAACTGTGCTAGTAGATAAGGGACCGATATATTGGCATCTTGCCATAAGACCAGAAGTTTCTGGATTGTACTGGGATTCACACTCACTTCAAACTTCTCAGACAAGTAAGGATTATTTTTCTAGAATTCTCTGATGGATTACATTTGTTCCGGAATTCAGCATCCTCATCCAATGAACTATTTAGGTGAAGGAATATCTTTCAACTTTCATGTCAGCACCAATAGATGGGTGGTGACTGCTTTTAAATCTGGATCTAGGATTCTGAGGTGTTAAGTGGGTTTAGTGGAAAAGAGTACCATGTTCAGCCAGCCTTTCCATAGCTGCAGGAAAGTGGAGAGGGGCATGTGTGTTACATGACTTTCTATCTTCACCACAGACCATCCTGAGCCATGTCAGTCGACACACTGCCCTTGGGTGTCCTCAGAGTGTCAAGGATGATGGACAGCATGTGCTCTCAGGTCGGCATGTGGTGCCCTGGTAGGGGAAGGTGCAGGTATCGGTTTTACACTGCTCAGCATATGCACTTTGCTGGTGAACATTCCTGATTGCAAATCCTGCTTCTGACAATTTGGGGGTGAAAGTGGTTGAGTCACCTAATAGCCCTGAGCCATAGAATCTTTATCTGTAAAATGGAGATATTACCACCATCTCAGAGGAGGTGTGGTCATTGCGTGGCATTGGATATTGAAGCATTAGAAGCCTGTCTCCCAGTCTTGGAACTGCTGTGAAAGCACAAACGTAGACCTTTATATTGTCCTGGGTACAGGAAAGACTCCACAGTAGGCTCTAGTTTGAATTGCAAGTGATTCTCAGGCAGCCTCCAGTAGAAAGCAGAGACCATTCAGCACAGAGTAAAACATTCTGCCCCACTTCTGGTTAGGAAAACCTGAGCTCTGGAACAGAAGAAGAAGGAAAAAAAAAATGACTGTTAAGGTCAAAATTCAAAATAACTCCTGAAATATAGGAAAACATGAATTTACTTACTGAAAGGTGAATTGATACAGTGAGGTCAACGCTGAGACTGACCCTAATAATATGAATGTTTGACATAAAGAAAAGAATCCAGCAGGGCGTGGTGGCGCACGCCTGCAATCCAAGCGACTTGGGAGGCTGAGTCAGGAGGATCACGAGTTCAAAGCCAGCCTCAGCAACTTAGCGAGGCCCTTAGCAACTCAGTGAGACCATGTCTCTAAATAAAATACAAAATAGGGCTGGGGATGTGACTCAGTGGCCGAGTGTCCCTGAGTTCAATCCCTGGTTCAAAAAAAAAAAAGAGAGAAGAAAAGAATCTTCCCAAGGTTTTGCAGTGACAAACCATGTCTCAAAAAAACAAAAAACAAAATGACCACAATGACCACCCTCCACAGCCTCATGGACACCCACATCAAAAGAAGCATTTGAAGGATGCAGACTAAGGATTCTGAAAATCCTCCTCTTGAACATCAAGAACACTGTCAAAAATCATCAAAATGAACTTTTTTAGAGCTCTGGAAGTTAACTGAAGGCTCTCAATAATTCAAGTAGCATTTATTCATGAAAAATAACGCAATCTCCCCAAGAACAGCAAGCGTTCTGGTGTTTTAACTTGACTTCCTCCTACCTTCTCTCCCAAGGTCCACAGTAGACTTGAAAACAAAGCCCTGTCCACTGTGCAGTCCAGCAGCCTGGCAGCCACTGCAGACGACAGAGCAGGGTGGATCCCCAGGGAACTCTATTTCATCTGTCTGACAGCTCCCTGGAAAAGCTCCATTCTCAGGGATTTATTTGACATGGTTCAGAGATTATTCTGTGTGAACTGCCTCGTCCTGAGGGCATTTGTCACAAACAATCAGCTTGGGCTCAGGGGAGCTCAGCAGTGGTGGAGGGCCTGCCTATCATGTGTGAGGCTCTGGGTTTCATCCCCAGCACCACAAAACAAAAGGAAACGAACAAAAGGTTCTAAGAACCAAATGAGCAAAAAAAATTAAAATCAGTCAGCTGAAATTGTTTAACACTGCAGCTGCCTGAGAGGGCAATAGCAGTCTGGGCTAACGAGAGCAACAAAAATCACAAGGACAGACTGGAGAATGAGATTTTCAAGAGGCCTTGGAAAAGCTCCAACATATTCCTGGGCATCTAGAAGACCACAGGGAAGAGTCATGCAGATGCCCAACACATACCTAACTAGGGCTTAGCAAGGGAGCCTTGATTGACTTTGAGGCTTTGTAAGGGGCTTGCATTTGAAGACATGGCTCAACATACAAAAAGTTTCTCAACAAAGGGAGGGAGACTCACAGGTGTCAGGTCGAATTGGGCGACTGCAGGCGGAGGGAGCAATGTCACCTAGCAACACGCTGTGCCGGAAGTGACCAATGAGGCAGACCTGCTGACCCTGACGTTCACCTTGGGTCCACCTTTTCCTGGGCAGGACCCTTGACTCCTCTGTATAAAAACCTTGAGCAGCCAAAGCCACGTGCGATTTCTTCTGGCTCTCCCACCCCGACTTTCATCCCGGGGGGCTGGAGATTTCGCCCAGGACACAGACTCCAATAAATCTCAAGCCACTACTTTTGTCTGACTCTGGTGAACCGCCTGGCGAGCGCACTCCTTTTGGCCACCCACCGGCTTTGCGAACTTTACAACAGGTACAAGGAATGGAAATAAATCTCTGTGCATCATTAGCTGGTCACTAAATAACCAAGAAAAGATTCCCAGGCCTGCGTATGACAAAGAATTAGATAATTAATAGACAGATAATAATTAACTGGCTAGAAAAGTAATTAGATAATTGGTCCAGAAAAGTCAGTAGACCAACAGAAACGGTACCAGCAGCAGTGGGAGCGCTGACAATGACACCCAGGCCAACACAATCCCTGAAGGGGCCTTGGATCTTATTTTCAGAGAGGAAACATTAGTCTAAAGTGTCTATTTTTTAAAAAAACACACATGTGATGTGAAAACACAGGAAAGTATGGCTCATTTACAGGAAAAAAATTCAAAAAGCTGTCAACAGAAACTGTTCTTGAAGAAACCCAGATATTGGGCTTTACTACAAAGACTTTAGACCAACTCTTCAAAACACGTCCAAAGACCTAAAGGAAAACATGTTGAAGAATTAAAAATATAAAAATGATGTCTCACCAAAGAGCGAATGTCAATGAGATAGAAATTATAAAAGAGAAAACCATATAAAATTTTGAAGTTCAAAAGAACAGCTGAAGTGAATCGTTCCCTAGAAGGGCTCAACAGCATATTCAAGTAAATAGAAGAAAGACTCAGTGAGTTGAAGATAGATCTGTTGAGATTACATAGTGTGAGGAACAGAAAGAAAAAAAATGAAGAAAAGAGAGCAGCAGCACAGAGACTTGTGCACGACATCGAGCTTAGCAACAGATGCATCCTGAGGATACTAGAAGAGAGAACCGAAAGGCATAGAAAGGGTATTTGAAGAAATAATTGCCACAAATTTCCCATTTTTTGGTAAAACGTTAATTTGCATACTCAAGAAGTTCATTGGACACCAGGTAACATAGAACAAGCAAACAAAACTACCTACGTAGATATGTCAGAATCAAAACTGTCAAGAGCAAAGGGAGGATTTTGGAAGCATCAAGAGAAACACAACCCATCATGTCCAGGCACTCTTCATTGAGATTAAGGAGAGAAAGCAGAAAGCGTGAAAGGGGGACTTGAGCCACCATTGCTGGCTGTGCAGGGGATGAGGAGGGGGCAGTGTGACTGGTTTCCAGTTGTTGGGAATCCTCCACTGACAGCCAGCAAACAGGAATTCAGTCCTAGAACTGCAAAGAACTTAGTTTTCACAACAACAAGAATGAACAAAGGAATTGCCCTAGAGGTTCCAAAAAGAAATGCAAATTCATGACCCCTGTTTTAACTTAGTTAAGACCCCTGTCATACAGCATACCTACGGAACTGTAAGATGGTAGATTTGTGTTGTTTAAGATCTAAGTCTGTGGTAATTTGTAATGTTAAAATCAATACCAAATGTATTGTCCAACCACAGTGGAATGAAATAATAAAGATTGGAGTAAAGCAAATGGAAATCAGAAAACACTAAATGAAAGGGGGAAAAAAAAGAGAGCCCATATAGTTGTTTCATTAAGATCATCAAAATTGAGAAATTTTTAATTACACCAATTGAGAAAAAGAGAGAGAAAATATTAATATATCAGAAATGAAAGAATGGACAGTGCTATCAAGCTTACACAACAGAAGTGTTCTAAAGGACTGCATGGCAGTAAATTTTATACTCTAGGTAATGTGGGATAATTCAGAGAAAGATTAATTAATTACCAAAAGTGACTAAAAAAAAAAGAACACATAAAAATTTGAAAGACATGGAATATAAGTTTGAATTAATAATTAAGATGTTTACAACAAAGAAATGCTCAGGACCAGATAGCTTCACTAGTTAATTCTATTTAAAATTTTAAAGAAAAATTATCATCAATTCTTTATGATCTCATCCAAAAACAGAACAAGCAATGTTTCACAAGCCATTGTATAACATCATTACTATCATTCTATAACATCATTATTATTGCGACATCAAAATCAAAGACTTCATAAGAAAACAACAGACCAATACCTCTTAGGAATATTGATACAAACATTCTCAAGATAATACTGTCATACCAAATTTAGCAACATGTGAAAGTGACTATACATCATGACTAACTGGAATTGAGGAAACAAAATTTGGTTTAATATAAGAATATTAAAGGTATATGCCACATTCTAGAATGAAGTACAAAACTATATAATCTCAGTACGTGCAAAAGAATCATTCAACACAACATCCTCTCATGACAAAAAAACTTATCAAATTGGAACCAGAGGAACTTGTAAAACTTGATAAAGGGCATCTACAGGAAACTAAAACTGACATTATGCACATGAGCGAACAACTGATTTTTTTTTTTTCCTCAGAGCAGAAAGAAGGAAAGGAGGTCCGCTGTTCCCAATTCTCCTTGACATTGTGTTGAAGGTTTGAACTAGAGCAATTATGTAAATAAACAAAGAATAAGTTAATGAATAAACACAAATGGCATCCAGATTGGATAGGAAGTAGTAAAACTGTATCTACAGATGATGATTCAAGGACTTCACAAAATATCCTTCAGAACTAATAAATGAGTTAAGCAATTGTGCAGGCCCAAGATCAATTTAAGAATCATTTGTAATTCTATAAACTAGCAATGAACGATATCAATATCAAATTAAAAAAACATTCAATTCACGACAGCAACAGAAAGAATGAAATGCTTCATAAATTCAACAAAAGAATGCAGAGCATGTACAACTGAAAAGTATGAAATACCACTGACAGAAAATAAGACAAATCAATGGAAAGACACCTCATGTTCAAGGATTTGGACGACTGAATGTTAAGATGGCAATGTTTTCCAAACTGGTCTCTAGATTCAGTGTGGTCCCTAAGATGACTTGCATTTTTTCCCCTCAGAACTTCATATGGAAACATAAGGGACCCAGAAAAGCCAATAAATCTTGAAAGAGAAGGACAATGTTGGAGAATTTAGGCAGTGTGGTATTGGGACGGGGGTTGAATTCAAAATCCAAAAATAAATCCACACGTTTATGACTGATTAATTTTTGACAAAGTTACCAAGGTGATAATTTAATGGGATTTAAGAAATACCTTCAGTGAATGGTTTGAGGCAACAAGATAGCCACATACTGTTATACTCCCCAAAAAGACTCTTGAGTGCCATCAGGAGAGAGAGTCAGCCCCACCCAACCCTTCCCTCCCTATAAATGCTGGCAACAAAGAACTAACCGTGTTTCCCTGGCACACGGCTTTCAGGTGTATGGGTGCTCGTCGCTGGCCAGCTAAAATAAAGGCTTCTTTTGCTTTACGTGAATGGCTTGGATGATCTTGTTTTCGTCGGGTATAACAATACAAAAGAATAAAGTTAAATATACAAAAATTAACTCGAATTGGATGAAAATATCTATCGGTGAGGAGTTCTGCTGCCTCAGGTGTTGAAGTATAGCCCCAGAGAAGCAGCCAAGGCAAGCGTGTGAAGCAGGCTGTATTTAAAAGTAGCAACACAGACTTCTCCCGGGAGGGAGAAGGGGGGCCACGACTGATGTTCATCTTTTATAGGGTAGGGTCTTCTTTTGTCCTGCCCCTTCCTCTGACCCTTATCTCTCCTTCTTGCCTTTATGGTGGTGGTGACACAGCAAAAAGGTGAGATGCAAATGTCAGGGGGAAGGGCCACATGGAGATTCAGCTGGGGGCCCAGGAGGTATTAATTAGCAACTCCCTGCCTGCAGCTTTTGGGGTGGGGCAGTTAAGCAGGTAACCTTGGTGATCCAGAGGGCTTTGGGAACACTGACATTCCAATCTCCCAGGGGTGTCTCCAGCTTCCCAGACTCCATTCCTCAATTTGACCAGATTCCCTGATTTCTACACTAACTGCCTGTCAATTCTGGTTTCAGCATGAGTGACAAAACAAAAACACAGTCTGGACATTATTAAAAACAACCTGAGAATGTCAACAGACAACTCACAGAAGAAGAGGATATTTGCTCATCAGAATCTTGCAAGGGAATTAGATACAGGACTTGTATGCAGAATATATTTTTTAAAAAACTCTTATTCAATAATGAAAGACAAATAACCTGATTAAAACATGGGCAAAGGATTTAAATAGTGATTTCTCTAAAGAAGATACACACATGACCAAGAAAAAACAAACAAACATATGAAAAGGTTCTCACCATCATTAGTCATTAGGAAAATGCAAATGAAACCCCAAGAAAATATCACTACACTGGTAGTAGCATGGTTTTAATAAAAAAGACAGAGAATAACAAGTGCTTGTGAGGATATGGAAAAAGTGGAAAGCTTATGCATTGCAGGTATGAATGTAACATGGTGTAGTCACTATGGAAAACAGTCCGGCATTTCAAAAAGTTAAGTGTAGAAATGCCACGTGACTGAGCAGTTCCACTTCCGGGTACATACCCAGGATAATCAAAAACATATGTCCACACAAAATATACCACAGGCATATGGGTAACAGCATTATCATAATAGCTGAAAGGTAGATGCAACACAAATGTGAGCTGATGAGTGGGTCAGCAGTGGTATTCCATTCCCGTGGTGAAAGAGGGAGTTGATTTGGACATGGCAGGTTCACTGAACTCTGCCAAGTGGAGGGATTGGAATCCACAATTCACAGGAAAATAGATGCGAAAGACTTTTAAATACAAGAAAATGGTTAAAATTTCACTTGTCATCATAGGAAGATAAATTAAAACATTGAATCATTTTATTTTACTCACCAGATTAGTGATGATCAAATGTTCAAAGTTTACTCAGTTAGCAAAAAGGTTAGAAAATTGGTACTTTATTGTTTTTTGGAATGTTATTTGGGATGCAATGAGGCAAAATTTTTCTTAGCTACAATTCACATGCCCTTTTAACTACAGACTGTATTTTAGGAGTCTCTCCTATGACTACTATATGAAGTTGAATGATATTTATTTATTAATTTATTTAATTTATTTTTTTATTTGCTTATTGATCCATTGAACACAAATGGAGTACAGCTATTGTTTCTCTGGTTGTACACAAAGTAGAGTCACACCATCTGTGCGTTCATGCATGTACACAGGGCAATGATGTCTGTCACACATTCTGTTATTATTCTTACCCCCCCACCCCGACCCCATCCCTCCCTTCCCTCTATGCAATCTATCCTTCCTCCATTCTTGCCAACCTTCCCCCCCGCATTATGCATCATCATTAATTTATCAGAGAGACCATTCGGCCTTTGGATTTTTGGGATTGGCTGATCTCACTTAGCATAACAGTCTCCAACATCATCCATTTACCTACAAATTCATCCATTTACCTACAAATTGAAGTTGAATGATATTTAATGCAACATGATTTACAATAGCAAATGAGCAAACACAGCCAAGTGAACAGAGACATCAATAAAGTATGGCATATTCACAAGAAAACGTTTGTTGCTGTGAAAAAGAAGACTTGATTTATTTTCTAGGATAAATTATATTAAATTGATAGTGTAAGATCAAAGCTGGAAAAATGGGAAATGACACATATATCCACACATTCTTAACAGAAGTTTTGGAAGTATGTACAAGAAACATTAAATGTGAAAGGTTTTGGAGAGCTTTTGGCTAGGATTCTGGAGTGGTATAGAGATATAATTTTACCATTTGCCATTTTGTACTGTTTGAGTTTTATCAAGCATGTGCATTACTTATTTTGCCTTTTAATATTTTTTTGTTTTTATGAACGTTTAACTTTTTTCAAATAATTATGGATTCATAGGAATTTGCAAAAAGGTTCTGGTATCCTTTGCCCAGTTTCCCTGAATATTTGTATTTTACATTCTACAGTCGAACATCAAATCAGGCAACTTGACATAGATATGATGTGTGCCATTCTAGGACATTTTGTCAAGTATAGGTTTTTCATTACCATCAAGTTACAAAATGATTCCATCACCACACAGATCTCCCTGGGGCAATGCTTTGTGCTCATGCCAAGCCCCTCACCAGCCCTAAAGTCTGGTAATCAAGGATCTGTTTTATAATTTGTCCGTAGAAGAATTATTCATAAACAGGATCATACAGTATGCAACCTTCGAGAATGGCTTTTTCACTTAGCCCAATGTCCTCGAGATCCATCAAATCTGTCGCACGCGTCATTAATATGTTTCTTTTTATTCTCAATCTTGGCATGATTGTATCAGTTTGTTCAACTACTTATCCACTGAGGTACATTTTGGTTGGTTTTTAGTTTGGGGCTATTATGAGAAAATACAGGAGATAATCTTCCAGATCTAGAGCTTGGTGAAGACTTTTGAGACATGGCATTAAAAACATGTTCTATGAAAGAAAAAATAATGATAATTTGGATTTCATCAAAGTAGAAAATTTTGTCTCTGCAAAAGATTCTGCTAAAGAATGAAAGGACAAGGCACAGATATTAAAAAAATTATGTGCAAAGCATATATCTGATAATGGACTCCAATCTAGAATATATAAAGGAATCTCAAATTTCAATAGTAAAATGTAAACCAATGAGAAGTGGAAAATAGATGGAGAGATATTTCATGGCAGAGACAAGTAAGTACATGAAATGAGGCTTAACAACACTTGACACTGGAGAAATAAGATCATTATATGAAATCACTACATGTCTATTAGAACAGCTAAAATTAAAAGGCAATGAGAAAAGCAAATGCTAGCAAGCATATAGAGAAACTGGATTTCTAATACCTTGTGGGACTATGAAAATGGTACATAGGGCCACTCAGGAAAATAGATGGCAATTTCTTAAAGCAAGTAAGTAAACCAAAAGCTAAACATGTACTTACCATATTACCTGGTAACCACAGCCCCTGGGCATTTATCAGATAAACTAATATTAAGTACACACACACACACATACACACACACACACACACACACACACACACATACACACATGTTCATAGTAACTTTGTACTATTTTTATTGGTGGATAATTTACAGAAAATAAAATTCACAAATCTTAAATGTTGCATTAACATATTTTGGTAAATGCATGCACTCCTGTAACCCACCCTTTATAAGATTTAGAATATTCTAAAACCCCAGAATGTTCCTTTGTGCCTTTTCCACCTATTCTCTGCCATGTCACTCTATCCCTAAACCCCAAGGCAATTGTTAACTTGATTTCTTTCGCTATATATTAGTTCCCATATAAAGGGAATCACATATTACATATTCCTTTATGTCCAGCTTACTTTTCTCAGGAAGATGGTCCAAACATTCTTCTGTGTTTAAAGTGCATCCATAGTTTATTTCTTTTTTATTGCCATTAATATTAAATCATGTAGATACACCCCAATTGTCTATTCATTAGCTTTTTAATGTTAATTTAAATTGTTTCAGTTTTTGTCTTTTTAATGTGAAGCTGCTATTAATATTGTGGGACTAACCTTTTGTTTAGAAATTAATTTTCACATTTTTGGATAAAATCCTAAGAATGGAATTGCTAGTTTATATAGAAGAGTGTAGATTTGAACTGATGAGAAGTGATCAATCATTTTCAAAAGTGTTGCCATTATTTCACTTTCTCACCAGTAATATGTGAGATATGCCTGTTTAATGTTTTTAAATGCCCATGTTTTTTCTGTACATATTGGTTGTTTGAAGATATTCCTTTGTGAAGCACTTACTCAAGCCTTTTGTCCATATTTAAAAATGGAATTTTATTACTGAATTGAAAGAAATCTCAAATATTTGGGAAATAAGTTTTTGTGAGTATTTTCTTCTAATTGTGACTTATCTATTGATTTCTTAATGATAAAGTTTTAGCTTCGGGTGAGGCCCACTTTGTCAGTTTTTTCTCTATTTTACTTACTTTCTGTGTCGTCTAAAAAATCTTTCCCTAATCCAAGGCAGAGAAGAAATTCTGTTCCATTGCAGAAGTGACTGGGATTTTTCCAGTCGGGTGATCTGGTCAGGTCATCCCTCAGGGGAGCAGGGGAGGCTGAGCAGTGACACACAAGGGTCAGGACAGTTAAGAGGTTTTAAAAGGTAATTGCAGAAATGAACTGCTCAGCTGCGAGGCTACCCCACACTCTATAAAGCTGGAATACAAGAAAAACATGACTCCCTCAACCCAGGGCTGGGTGGGCCAGGATTAGCCCTCAATAACCCCTCATCCTTCTCTGGCCAGTGCAATGGGTCTCAGTTCCCAGGCCATTTAGCCTTTCTCCTGGTGGACGCCAGCCACTAGAGGGCACTGTGAGAGCAGGTTTCCAGGCAGAGAGGCCCACTCTGAAGTAAGGATGCTGACCTGGGCCCTGATTGCCAGTTTATGGTAGGCACGTGGGGAGGCAGGGATGAGGGTGACTTCACTCCTCATCTGCAAGGACCTTCTTCCATCCAGTGTGTTCCCTCATAACACAGACCAAGAAATAAAGCCAGAGGGGAAACAAAGGAGCCTAGGAAGAGCAGGTGGGGCTGAAAACATAGACAATTAGGCCTCGATCCACTTGGCACAGGGGCATGTGGGAATGTGACAGGGTGTGGCTGCTAGGATGGGTCAGCAGTCCACAGGCTGGGAGGATGGTGGCCTACATCCCACCAGGCCAGGGGCAGAGCTGAGATGACTGACCCCTGTTTCAGTTAGGACCAGATTATGACTGAGGATGGGAAAGGGTTGGGAAGGGGACCTTATCCATAAGGACCTGTAGACAGCAGAGACAAGGGTAACTGTGGGAGGGGCCATGGCTCACCCATGGCCCAGGTACTCACTCCAGCAGCAAGGCACTCAGGGAGATAAGAGGGACTGAGTCTTGGAGAGGACATTGTGTCTACTTGGAAGGAGCTGACTGGCCCTGGCAGAGTGAACCCAGCGTGGCCAATTGGGGCAGCATCAGGCAACCTGGGTTTCTGGCTTGAGAGAGGCTGATGGTGATCTAGCTCCACAGCATATTACAGGGACAGCCCTCATCACCAAGAGGGAAACCCTAGAATTCCATCAAAGATAGCCTGAGGGGCAGGCCCAGAGCCAGGGAAAGGCTAGCAGGGGAACAAAGGTAGTCATGGGCTAATGGAGCACCAGACAGCACCTACCTGTGCCCAATACCATGAGGGAGCTTGAACACCTACCTGGGGCTGTGGCAATGCCTGGAACCTTAAGGCTCAGGCCTTGGACTCACAAGAGAAATTTCAGATATCTATGGTCTCAGAGAAGGAGATGTTATAATCAGTAAATTCTCCTCACTAAAGGGAGAGAGATGCAATGACCGTGGGTACATTAAAATATTTAGAAAAAATTCCCAGGCCCAGGACACAGGGTGACCAAGGCCAGCCTTCTCCCAGGGAATTAAGCCAGGACCACAAGATGCTGGGCTGTAAGGCCGAAGGAAATTGGTTGCATGTCATGTCAGAGCGTGGAAACAGGTTCAGTGCTGGGCTCCCTCCCTCCAAACTCAGCTATGCATGTTCACCATCCATCCCGATGGCAGAAACTGCACTAAAACCCAGTCAAGATACCCCTGTCCATCACCTGCAATGTCTCTCCTCTGACCCTGGGAAACCTTTGAGCATGAGCCTTCCAAACTTGGCCTCTGATATCTTTATCTTTGGATTCTCCCAATCCTGTGGGCATAAGCATGCCATTCCTTTCATGTGTCTGGTACAGATCAGATTCCTTCTGCTGTTTACATTCCTACCTCTGCCAGGAATGTTCTTCCCTTTCCTGTCAACCTGATAAGCACTGAGTTATTCTTCAAAAATGCTCAAGCTTCACCTTCCCTATGAAGAATGATCTCTCCAGCCCTAATCTGGGGGCAGGGAGAATGCTTGGTTGTGGAGAACAACCACAAATCAGTTATTAACCACAAATCAGTTCTCTCTGCTTTATCCCTTCCTAAAGAATCCTGATTTGCCTATATATTCAACCCCCAGAAAGGCAATCCTTCCCCAGCTCAAAGATACACACTAAATATGTCAAGCTGAACATTACAGCCCTTTCCTCCCAAGAGCAATAAATCAGTGCTAGGTGCATATTATGGTCACTGAAGTCATATGGCACTGAACTGGTGGTTCTGCAAGTGACAGAATCTAAAACAAGGGCTGGGACCAAGTTTGTGCCAAAAAAGTTGATAGCAACTCCCCCTCTCCTTCCCAGAACTCTTTTCTTTGAGGTTGGTTGAGAATTCCTTCCGCAGAGAAGTCCAAGGAGCCTATAGAGTCTTCTGAGAATCAGTGACCAGAAAGGTTGAGCCCCAACTCACTGCCTTGTCGAGATTTTTTTTTCTCCTCAAATTATGTACTCTTAGTTGTTGCTGTTTATTTAAAAATATTCACTGAGTACCTGCTGTATGCTAGACCAAATGTTCAAAACTGAATAAAGCAAAGTTCTTACCTTTATGGACCTCAGAGCTTTTCTAAGGGAGACATATAACCAGACAAGGTGCCATTAGGGAAGGAACTTTGTAGTAAAGAGAGTTCTTGGATGCTAACAAGAGCAGCCACTCTGGACAGTTTAAAAAGAACAGAAATTTTTGAAAGGCTGTAATCTCACAGAATCCCACATAGAATGAAAACCTTATCTCATATCATGCCATAGGAGACATTCAGACTCCATTCTCTGGATCATATTCTTGTCTACCAGCTAGTGCTGCAAAGGAAATAAAAGGATCCAGCTCCTGGGGAATAAAGGTTTGATCTGAAGATGGAGAGAGTCCAAGCTTGCAATCTCTAACAGAGGGTTAAAAGACAATAATGCAACCACAAACCATTGTCATTACAGAGCCATGGCAAAGCCACAAGTAGGGAATATTTACTGTCAAAGAAAAATCAGAGCTGGACAATAATTAAAATAGTAAAAGTGGATTCAATTCAGGATCAAGGTAAGAGAGATTTCATGTAGAGCTGAGCTGATTTCTGGATACAGCAAGGACAGGGGAATGTAGAACCAAAGAGCAGGATGAGGTCAGTTGATGGAAAACTACTAAGAGGAAACCTCAGGGTAAGGGAGATTCTGTCTGAAGACTTGAAACAGGATTTTGTTAAAGACAGGCCAAGGTGATCAGACATCAGCTCCGGTGGGGGATTGGGGAGTGAGGAAGGCGATCAGATGTAGTGATTAGATATGGAAGATGGGGGTTCCTACTGCATTGGCTTCAGAGGGTTCTTGCTGAATTTTAAGAGGAAGTGTACTGATGGGTTTAGGAGAAGTTTCAGGAGCCTAACTAAAGTTTGGTTAAGCAGAGGATCTTTTTCACGTTTCCCTCATTTTTCTCCTTTGCTGAAATCACAGTAAGCAGACCCCGGTTTATCTTTAAAAACATAAGAGTGTAGAAAAAAATACCTTCGTAGTGTGACTGACAAGAGAAGTATCCAAAATGTTATTCCAGCAAAGTTGATTTGGGGGTGCTGAGGATGTTACTTGTGTCCTGGCCAGGTCCTCCTGCCCTCTGGCCACCATGAGAGTCACCTTATAGATGGCACTCAGTTGGAGTCTCCTCATGGAGAGTTGACCCACACCCACCCACTGCATTTCTCTAGCTCTGACCCCAAGGAGAGAGAACATCCCCTCTAATCTGCGGGGATTATTGTTTCCACTCTGTTCTACCCCTCTCTTCTGGAGGCAGAAGTCTCTTCTGGTCCACTGGAAGAGATGCATAAGGGTTGCATTTCTGCTGAAAGAGATGCCCTTGCTCGGCAAACACTTGGACAAGCTGCCATTTCCTGGGCAGTCTACTTGCCTCAGCTTTGCTCAAGGCTCTATTTGGCCACATGAAGTCTTTCTCAGGTGGGCAGCAAAAGAATTCCAAGCTTTGAAAACCATTGTGTATAGGAACACAGGGCAGAAGAGTCTTCTAAGTTCTTCTTAAAGCCCTTTGCAGTAAACAGTCAAGGATCAGACAGTGACTCAACACTGAGAGGAAGTCCAGAGCAGGACTTCAACTAAAATAGAGAAAAAGAGAATCATCAGGCAGGCCAGTGTCCGGGTGCCACACCCTGGCACAGCTGCTAAAGTTTGATGTGAAACTGCTGTGCTATGGACTGAATGTTTGTCGTTGAAGCTCAGCCCTAGTGTGATGGTATTTGGAGTTGGGATCTTTGGGAGGTAATTAGGGTTAGATGAGGTCATCTAACCTCATAAAGGGGTGGGACTTTCTTGATAGGATTAGTGACCATATAAGAATAGGAAGAGAGAGAGAGAGTGAGCGCTTTGAGTGAGAACATAGAGCACAGGCCATGTGAAAATACATCCAGAAGGAAGCCCTTTCAAAGCTAGAAAGAGCACTCACCAGAAACTACATAGGCTCCCCTTGACCTAGTCCTAGTATCCAGAGGTATGAGGAAAAGAATTCTATTGCTTAATGAAAGGCAAATGCCCACACCAAGGACCACAACCTAGCCAAGAAATCTTTATTAAAGAGTGGCGACTGCCACTAGCGGGAAAAGAGTCCAGCAGCAGCAGCAGGGGGTGCTTGGGGTAGCTGGCTTAAGCACACCCAAAGGGGTGCTTGGTGCAATTGGATTGGCTATGCCTAAGGGAAGTTAGTAGTCCTTGAGCTCATTTGTTAGAATTTTGCGTGTACATTAAGGATTGGTCAGGGGTAGCAGGCTGAGGACTGTAAACCACATGAGGAAGGGAAAGTTTAAAGCTAATGCCAGGCTGGGTGGGCCTCCTAGGAAATAGAAACTTAAAATGGGCCAAGGTTAAGGGTAGGCTGGGCAGCCTTGGGGAGATAGAAACCTAAGATCCCACCCAACACTTAAGTCACCCAATTAGCCGCTGTATGTTATCATGACAACTTGAGCAGACTAAGACATATTGGTACATAGCTCCTGCTCCTCACCCCGCACCCCGACCTCCCGGATCCCACAGACAACCCTCCACCCAGCACCAAGGCTCAAGGACTAGCCCTGTAGGGGCCTCTGGAGTTCTGCTCCCACCCTACAGGCATCAGCCATTCAGGCAAGTAGGCTGTGCTGCCCCAATTGTTGAATAATTTGAGTACCACTTTTTGATTAAAAAGTGGTCTCTAAAGTCCTTGACCTTCCACTCATTGGCAGATGGGGATCTGCCCTTCCCTCGAAGCTGGATAGCTAGCAATATTTTTGACTAATGGGTGCAGTGGTAGTGATGCAATGTGACTCCTGAGTCTACATCACAGAGGGCAACACTGCCTAGTTACTCTCCACTAGAGGAACAGGGGTGTCCTGAGCTGCCACATGAGGCACCCTCCCATCCCCAGGCCATGTGCTGTGTTATGAGCCAAACTCTATGTGCCTTGACCAGACAAACTCCATTTTATCCTGAGATACCATTTCATGTAAGAAATGTTTCTCCCAGTAACCCACCTCCTGCTTAGCACACCCTGCTTAGAAATGCACAGCGGTTGGAAAATGTTTCTGTTATTCTTATAGAATGGACTATTATGTTCTCTTTTTAGTTCCCATTTTTCTTGGGCAGTGTACTGTACCCTGCCCATTCTGGGTCATTCTGACCCATTTCCTACATTGCTATGGTTTGACTTACTGGCAGCTTGTGGTATTTGGCTATGAAAGAGATACCCTACCTTCTGCAAGGGGCTGAGGTATGCAAAGAAAACTTGGTCACTGCCCCTTGATCCACCAGTGAATGAAATTCCATGTCTTAATTCAAGACTGACCTGGTGATTTTTTCTAATGCACCACAACAGCTGGAAAGGCTGCATGTCAGGGCTCCATGGGGCAGTCCCAGCTGAGCCCAGCCTTCCAGTCATTTCACCCAGGCACCAAATACGGGAATGAAGAATTTTCCATGTTATTGAAGCTTCCTGCTCTATAAGCACCCTGACTTTTAGATCTTTCCAACAAAGTGTTCAGATTTCCTGGAGTAGAGATAAGCCATCTGCAACGTGTCCTTAACTGAATTCTTGATCTAGAGAATCTGTGAGCACCATTAAATTATGGTTTTATACCACTAGCTCTAGGGCAGCAGTTGTAACCAGGACCCCACCCTGCATTTGAAATACAAGGACACTGAGTTTTAGAGAATGTGAGGTCAGAGTCATGAATCCAGAATCCACCTCCCATCGGGTGACCTCAGAGCCCACACTGCTCTCCTATCCCTGGCATGCCCTGACCATTGCAGACACACTCTGGAGCATGCTCAGACTTCAGGGCCTCAAATCAGATTCCAACAAACAGTTGGAGGTCCTGGGGACATTTAGCTTCGGCAGACGATTTTCTGAAATATGTGGGCCTTCTTTAGATATCAAAATATTGTTATTAGGAAAGAATAAAAGTTGTGGCTTTAGATGGCAGAGTCGAGAGCAGTGGGCAAATTTGGGCTCAGTTGGAAAAAGATTTGGCCTTCCAACAAGGCCGCTGTTCTCCATCCTTGGAGACAGTTATATACATTCTACACATATCAAGCATAGCCCTAGGACACCAAGGTCACTCCTGGGTTGATGCCAAGGAGAGCAGTTAAGCTGCGGGCTGGAATAGGACCAGGTGACTTTCAAAGCCCCCTTCAACCTTGAGATGTTGGCTACAAATCAGAAGGTAACTATAAAGTATACTCATTCACAGGTTTTTTCCCCCCAGGGCAACAGTGCCCACAGCTGTCCCTCTGTGTTCCTTCAGAGACATGCCCACAGAGGTGATGAGGTTTGATTGCTCTCTGAAGATCTGTTTCTGACCAATGAAACTGTTCTTACTCTGGTCACTGTTAAAAATTCAAAGACACTTTTTGATTATACAAATGTTTATTATTCTACAAATCAAACATATTTAGAAAGACTACCATTGGCCTCTGTGGATATCCAGGTTCAGTGGCCATTGGGTCAGGGTAAGAGTTCTGCTCAGGGCTTAGCTTGCTGCCCTGTGCTACATCCTGTTAAGGAGTTCATTGGCAATTGAAGAAGTCTGGGTCAGAACTTTGCTTGTAATCTAATCTAATTAATTTGGTATCAGGATGATGTGAGAATTTCTCTTCCATCCAAAACCTCAGGTTTTCTGATGAGGCTTGTGAATGAATATTATAGGCATCCCAATTGTCATGGAAAGTGTCCCTTTACCAGCTTCCCAGATGGTGTGAGCTCTAAAATAAAAGGACTTTCATGGCCTTCTCACAGGTTGCTTGATAGAGAAGTACATCAGCTGAGAGATAATCTCTGGTTCTTCCTCAGAAGGCCCTGGTTTAGTAGATGTGGGTGAGCCAAGGGATCTGTGTAACCTGTACCTTGGCAATTTTTTGACCAATAAAACTTGAGATACACCTGTCTAGAAAGTAAAGAATGACCACTGAGCCCCTGCAGGCCCCTTCATGCTGACATATTTGTCTGGCTAGAGGTATGTGAAGGTTGGCATGGTACACACACCTGAAAATGATCAGAGGAAAAGGTAGAAAGAGGAGCCCCAGGCTGGTCTCATCCTCTGAATCAGAATATTGACTGGAAAGCACTGGAAACTGGGAGAGAGAACTCTAAAATCCTGTCTGAGTTTCCCACCCCCACCCTCATCCATTGCCAAGGTCGTGCAAGCAGGCCTGGCGGCTCCAGCTTCTCAACCTCTGCTCTCATTCTTCATTGTCTTCAGGGGTCGCTGCCCACCAGGCTCAGCAGGGCATTCTTGTAGTCACCACTGGTATCATCCTGAGGGCAGAAGTAACAGAAGGGTTAGAAGGGGGGTGTGACATTGTGACATTGACCTGGCTCATCAAGAGCACCTACTATTATTATTACTAAAAGCTGTTCTCTTTGGGTGGGTGCCAGCCTTTAGGTATTCCTGCACCACAGGCTCCCTACTTTTCTTTCCTTGTTCTTCATTTCAGACTACACCTTTGTATCTCTTTTTTTATTTTCTTACTAACTACATGGGAGATCGTTGTGAAAAATGAATCACAGAGACAATGTGCTCTTAAATAAGAAAGGTGTGTGGGTGACGCTTTCTCCATCGATTGCCCTGAGGCTCTTTCCCATGTTTGACTCAGGCACTCAACCATTCCCTTACTCAACACCATCTGTTATTCTTTCAACACCTGCTATTGCAGTTCAGGGAGGCAAGTGTTATGGTTTGAATCTGAAATGTCCATCAAAAGTTCATGTGTTAAGACTTGGTCTCCAACGTAGTCATGTTCTGAGGTTCAGCTTTCGGGAAATGATTGGATGATGAAGGCTCTGACCTCACCAATGGATTAATCCATCGATAGGTTAATCATTTAATGACATTATTAGAAGGTAGTGGAAACTGTAGTAGGTGGGGGTTAGTTGGAGGAAGTAGGTCACTGGAGGTACCCTGAAGGGTACTTCTTGTCCCTGGCCCCTTCCCTTTCTCCTTCTCTCTCTGCTTCCCAGCTCCGTGACGTAAGCAGCTTTGCTCCACCACATCCTCTCTGCCGTGATGCTTTGCCTCACTCCAGGCCTGTAGCAATGGAGTCAGTGGACCATGGACTGCAGCCTTTCAAATCATGAGCTGAAATAAACCTTCCCTCCTGTAAGTTGTTATTTTCAGGTATTTGGTGCAGAAATTGAAAGCTGACAAGGTCACCAAGATTGAAAGCAGGATGTCCAGGGCTATAACTGGAGGCAGGTCATGGAGTAGAGAGCTCAGGCTTTGGGCCACACCGACATGAACTGTGGCTCCGTCATTATACACTGACCATCCCTTAACCTCTGTGGGACATTCCTCTATAAAGTGCCATCTGTGTTGGCAGGCATCTTGCTGAGATGTAGTGAGGCGTGAACGTAGGAAGAAGTTGAGCCTGCCTACTCAGCAACCAGCTCATGCAAGGATCAAACAGTGTTCCTTCCCCTGTAAGATGGACCAAACAGACCCAATGACTCCATTTCTCGCCATTAGCAGGTCTCAATAGGGCTGCCTAGTCACAACACGTAGAGCCAGGGGAATAGGCAAGGGCAAACCACCCAGTTCCATTTTTCTGTGTTTGAGGACACCTTGGGCCCAAGAGAGGGTAGTGGACTTAACCAAAGGTCATGTGGTAGGTAAGAGGAAGGACTGGAGCTAGTTCTTCTTTGCTCTGAAGCAGTTTAAATCTCAGGAAATATCTATTTCTTGATAATTTAGGAAATTTTACCAAGAATCTTATTGTTTTTTTAACTACATTTTCTAAATAAAATGTTTGGTTCATGCATTTACAACTCCAACTAAATTTTTCTTAAGTGACAACATTAAAAACAAAAATCAAAATCTATTGGGGCTGAGAATATAGCTCAGTTGGTAAAGTACTTGCCTTGCAAGCACAAGGCCCTGAGTTCGATCCCCAGCACTGAAAAAAAAAAAAAAAAATCTATTGCTGGATAAACAGTTGCTTTTTTTTTTTTTGGTCTGAAATCATTAGTCTGCTCAGTTTACATTTCTACCACAGGGTCTACATCTTAGGTTGAAGTGACCATTTCACTTAATAGAGTTTTTGTTCTTTGGAAATGTACTGTGGCTCTGTCTAATGAAAATGCTAAGAAGAAATAGAAATCTTTCCAATGACATAAGTAACCATGTGTGGTTGAGAGGATTCAAGAAAATCTGCTTGAACTGCCTGTGGGTGACAGCAGCAGCCCAGGCTGGTTCGTCCTTGACCCTCCTATCTCTTGACAAGGTTGCCTGGGAAGTCTAAAACAAAACAAAGAATAATTCCAGTCCTTCCCTACCCCCTGCCCATGTGCTGTCCCATTCTGAAACATCTTAAAGCAGAAGTGTTTTTTTGTTTTTAAACATACGGTCATCTTTCAGCAGGGAATAGATTCCAGTACCTTCCTTCCTCCCACTATAGGTACAAAAATCTGCAGATGCTTAAGTACCTTATATAAAATGGCATAATATGTGCGTATGAGCTGCATACATCCTTCTAAATACTTATGTGATCACATCTAGGATACTTACAGTACCTAATACAAGGTAAGTGCATTATCAATCGTTATTTTACTGTGTAAGTCAGGGAATAATGACAAGAAAAAAATGCCTGTACATGTTCAATGCAGATGCAATTTTTTTCTGGATATTTTTGATTCTCTGTCATTGAATCCACAGATGCAGAACCTGTGGTGTGGAATCCAAAGAAACAAAGGAAATTGTACTGTAAACAATTTCAATTGCTGTACTGAAACAGCAAATTGTACTATAAATTATGTATTTCTCAGAAAACAGAGTAGCAACCAACCTTTGTAGAAGAACTAGTGACTTTACGTAGTAGTCAATGAAGACTTGGGCACATATGTGTCATGATTTGACTTATGTTAATGAAATTGTCAAGGTCTCAATTTGCATTGATTGCCAGATGAGCTATTTTTCTCAAAGTTATAGTCATGTAACAATCATTCTGCATTTGAAGACTCTAGAATTTTCACTAATCAAAATCTGGTTAAGCAATCCACTGGAGCCCATCCAATATATTTCCCTAAAAGTTTTCTGCCAGGACTACTTAAATCTAGACTGAGCAGGGCCCCAATTTACTAAAGGATTTACTCTCATTGATTCCTCAAATAGGAATTCTTCTGCTGCAAGGATTTTGTGTACTTCCAAAGGCATAACCATAATTCATATGCAAAGCCAACTTTTTGAGTCAGACCCAGAGGGAGCTCCTTGCTTTGGCCTCCATGTGTTCCCGCTGAGAGTCCCCTTGGGCTCTAGCCACAGGGCTCTCTTTCCTGTTGCCTGCATATATCACAAAGTAACCAATTCAAGCATGTGATGCCGCAGGAAGGGGATAGACATTTTGGACGTAGGTCATAACATCTAGATCTTTCAGTAATGTTTTTGTTACAAACTGGAGTGAAAACTGGGAACTCGTGACTTACCATGATCATGCTGCTGAGGGTCTTGCCATACATCTTCTTGAATTGACCCTTGATCAGATTTAAATCAATTTCACTCCTGGAAACAATGTTCCTTATCAGGGTCCCATCACGTGTCCCTGCTCCCTGGATGAGACAGTAGCAATTAACCATCACTTCTCACCTTTCCTGTCCACCTCAATAGTAATGGACAAATCTCAACCTCTTTTCACTCACTCTTCACTGAAGATGTGAGTGAAGATGCCGCCCCTTCCTGCAGCATCTCTTTCCTTCCTAGAAGCCAGGCGCCCCAAATTGCATTGTGTGTTTGGTTTGCCACATTAGATTCTAGACACAAAAATTCACAGCTTCAGAAAGACTACTTCTTTCTAGAGAAGCAGCACATCAAAATTGATATAAATGGCCATTTTCATAAACAGGATTTTCCTACTGTTTCATCCCTGACCAGTCTCATGTCAGATGAAGCTACCTGGGAACCCCATGCCTTTTCTCACTTCTGGAGTTTGGGGTTTCTGGCATGCTTCTTATTTTAGGTAGTGTCAGCAACCATGTATCAAAGAAGAAAGGCGCTGACTCTATTCTTGGAGAATTCTGTTAACTATCTTCTAGTTAGATTCCAGACACCAGAAACTGTGGTGAGTGTGTTGGGCATCAGTTTCTGTGACTAAGGTAGCCTTTCGTACAAAAGGCAAACCAAGGTATCACAGGCAAATGTGCCATGTGTGGCCATTCTCCTCTGAGCGTGACCATGACAAGGGTGCCTTCATTCCTGGCAATTCTTGCCTGTGACCTCTCGTACAAATCTGCTCGTATGGAGGCCATGTGGTACAATGGAAAGGACAAATGGACAGACTTAAGTTCAAGTCACAGCTCTGCCACTTAGTGACTGGGTGATCTTGAATGGGCGCCTCAGTGGCACAATCTCTAGGATGGCAATTATGGCACGGCTCTCCTAGAATGGTGACATTTCAGTCCAGTGAACACCCTTGCATGCACCTATTCAAATTCCCCTGCAGAAGATGTGATTTCCCTTCTATAGACTCCGTTTGCTCTGAGAACTTAAACCTTTCTTATGTTCAAGAGATGAGGATAAAAGAAACCCCGGTGTTGAAGACAGTGGTGGCTCTGAGTTTCCTGGTTATCCAGTTGGTGCCATGTATGGTGGATTGTAAGAGGCAATAGACAGAAAAGTTACCTTCATGGCATAGTGGAGTCTCTCTGCAAAGTAGCTGTGAAGGTTTCGGGTGCATTTCACTGACAAACAGAAAAGCTCTGTTAGTAATATCTCAAGGTTGTGGGCAGTGCTGCACACACCTTCATTTAATTATGCTTTGACTCAGGTCTTAAACGTTAGCATGGCCAAATCTTGGCATATTTGCTTGTGCCTTGTCTAATTAATACCTTCTGGCAGGGAACAATGCAGGTGTGCAGGACCCCACTATGCTGAGCACTTCCTGTTCATTTCTCCTCAAAGCCCCACTCACTATCATGTCACAGATGAGTCCAAGCAACAAAGTGACACGGCACCATCGAGGCAGGGTTTAAATTCCTGCCTATGTCACTCAAACTTTGTACCAGGAGGTGAGGCAGGAAAGGGAGACTGGGGCACTAGGCATAGATCCAAAATCCCTGAGCAGGCAGGCAAAATGGTGAGATATGAAATCCCCTGGGCATCCACAGGGTTAGATAAGCCAGAGGACCACTTAGTCCCAGGATTGTCCCTAGACTCTCACCCAGACACCACCACCAAGAATCTGGCCACAGTTCCCACAGAAGCATCACAGCATGATGACCAGGACCTCAGAGAGCCCTATCAGCAGGAACCCTGCAATTTTAATTCCTTGTGATGAGTGGGGCTCAGCGCAGGGGGACCAATTCAATAGGGACATCTGGTTGAGAGAGTGGACACCTTATTGA
>JAJEJO010003783.1:0-11428 GCA_020662805.1 Glaucomys volans | reverse complement strand
GTGCAGTTAATAAAGTTAACGGGAAGGAGAAGGACTGAAGCTGAGTGACTTGCCAGATTGATGTTCATATTTTCATCTTGGACAGCTAGTTTTTCTGTGCATGTTTTCATAGGGAAGACTAACTTTTCCATGGTGGTGGTGAAAGTGCAAGAGAGATTTTAATGGGACCTGTTCCATGTTGACAGTTATGTCCTGAGGAGGTGACAAGACCAACCTTGCCAGTTCTTACAACTCAAGGAGCTTGGGTGCAGGGTTCTTCTCTCAATATGTTTAATGGGATCCCTGCACCAAGATCAGGAGGGTGCTGTCAAATGTAGATTCTCTGGCACCAAGGCACAGCTACTGTCTCAAAAAGTCTGGATGTTGTGTTTCAGGAATATTTGCTTCAATAGGATTCCTAGGAAGCTACTGAGTTCAGGTGGGTCCTGATTCATGACCATGTCAACTTATCTTGACTGAAGGATAGTGTGAAAATAGTACTGAATCATTCTGTAGAAAATGCAATTCAAGTTTGAATTTGTATCTTTCTCAAAGGCTAGTGACATGCAATATGCAAGGGGATATTCTTCTTTAAAAAAAGAAAAACTAGTATCCACATTTTATTTAGATGGAAATAAACTTTATAAAATGCATTTTTTTCACCAAATATAACAGTAGTGTTTTTGGTATGACTTCCAAATAAAAAAAATTATTTCATTGGTCTTCACAACTTTGCTCACATACGTAGACATGAAATACACTCATGGAAAATGACAGAAGAAAACAGATAAGTCGGTTGCCAGTGTTGCTGGTCTGATTCTGTCATGAGCCCAAAACAGAAGTGTGCAACATTTACCTGCTGTCAAGCTTAAGAAGCTGCAGACTTTGCACAAGAATGGAAGCAGCAGCACCCCCAGGTGGAACAACTGTGGCAGGCTCTTCTATTTAAACTTTCACAGTACCTTGTTCCTTGAAGTCCATTAGATAAGGGAAAATCTAGACTAAAATCTGTTGGATGAGCTTACAATTTTCCCTGGTAATGAAGTCAGAATTAAAGACAGACAGGGAGTGTAGAATAGGTAATTGGGTCAAATTGAGAAAATGGCGATTGGGCTTGGGAAGCTGTTGACACCCCAGGAGACTGGAATGTCATTGTCTCCAGAGCCCTTGGATTACCAAGATTACCAGCCTATACTGCTCCTCCTAAAAGGTTTTCAGACGGAATTGTTAATTAATGCTCCCTGGGCTGCTACCTGCCTGGATCACCCCATTTGGCCCTGTACCCTGCCAATCTGTTTCCCACCCTTTGGCCACCCTACCAGCATCTGCTGAGGCTAGTCACTTAGGAAGGAAGGAGACAGATAAGGGTGAGGGAGCAGGAGAACAAAGGAAACTAGTCTATGAAAGGGGATGGGGATCTCTCACTTCTTGGGATACCAGGACACCAGCCATGGCCCCCTTTTCCCTCCTAGAAGAAGTCTGTGTTACTACCTTTAAATGAAACCTGCTCTATATGCTTGCCTCAGTGTGCTTCTCTCATGTTCAAACTTCAACATTTTAGGAAGCAGAACTCATCACTGATATCAGTAATTCCTTCAAATCTTTCTACAGATATTTGTTGCTTTAATTTTTAATTTATTTTATTTTATTTGTTCTAGTTAGTTGTACATGAGAGTAGAATGCACTTGTACATTTTGATAGATCATACATAAATAGTGTAATCTTTTTTTCTGATTATACATATTGCAGGATCACAGCAGTGATGCGTTCATACATGCACATGAGGTAATAATGTCTGTTTCACTCTACTCTCACTCCTTCCCTCATACCCCTTCCCCTCCCTTCACTCCCTTCTACCTAATATAAAGGAAATCTATTCTTCCCTCCACCCACCTTACTGTGAATTAGCTCCTACACATCAGAGAAAACATTTGGCCTTTGTTTTTTTTGAGCTTGGCTTATTTCACTTAGCATGATATCCCCTAACTCCATCCATTTACCAGCAAATGCCATGATTTCATTCTTTTTTAAAGATGTGAAATATTCCATTGTGTGTGTGTGTGTGTGTGTGTGTATCTCACATTTTCTTTTTCAATTCTTCTGTTGAAGGTCATCTAGGTTTGTTTTATACTTTAGCTATTGTGCTGCTATAAACATTGAAGTGGGTTTGTCATTGTAGTATGTTGATTTTAAGTCCTCTGGGTATAAACTGAGGAGTGGGATAACTGGGTCAAATGGTAGTTCCATTACAAGTTTTCTGAGGAATCTCCATACTGTTGTCCATTTTGATTGAACCAATTTGCATTCCCAAAAGCAATGTCTGAGTGGACCTTTTACCCACATCCTCGCCAAAATTTATTCTTGCTTGTATTCTTGTTTCTATTTTGTTTTTCTCTTCTTTTAATTTACTTATTTATTTTTGCAGACTGCATATTGATTCATTCTACACAAATGGGGTACAACTCTTCATTTCTATGGTTGTACACAATGTAGATTCACACTATTTGTGTAATCATACAAGTACCTAGGTTAATAATGTCTGTCTCAGCCCATTATCTTTTCTGCCTCCACCTTCTCCTACCCCATTGCCCTCTACACAATGCAAAGTGCCTCCATTCTTCTCTTACCCCCCCTGCGAAACCCCCTATGATGTATCATCCACTTACCAGAGAAATCATTCAGCCTTTGGATTTTTGGGATTGTCTTATTTCACTTAGCATGATATTCTCTAACTGCATCCATTTACCTGCAAAGGTCATAACTTTATTGTTCTTTATGGCTGAGTAGTATTCCATTGTGTATATATACCCGTTTCTTTATCCATTCAACTGTTGAAGGGCATCTATGTTGGTTCCACAATATAGCTATTGTGAATTGTGCTACTATAAACATTGATGTGACTTTGTTACTGCAGTATGCTGACTTTAAGTCCTTTGTGTAGAAAACTGAGGAGTGGAATAGCTGAGTCAAATGGTGGGTCCATTCCAAGTTTTCTGAGGAATCTCCATACTGCTTTGCAGGGTGGCTGCACCAATTTACAACTCCACCAGCAATGTATGAGTGTGTCTTTTTCCCCACATCCACCAACACTTATTATTGCTTTTGTTCTTGATAATAGCCATTCTAATTGGAATTAGATGTAATCTTAGATGGTGTGATTTTCCTTTCTCTAATTACCAGAGATGATGAACACTTTTTCATATGTTTATTGATCACCTGTATATCTCCT
Organism: Glaucomys volans; assembly: GCA_020662805.1. NCBI lineage: Eukaryota > Metazoa > Chordata > Mammalia > Rodentia > Sciuridae > Glaucomys > Glaucomys volans. The sequence goes on along the minus strand of JAJEJO010003783.1, from coordinate 8,220 downwards.
TCTGTGAAGTATTTGCAAGTTCCTTAGCCCAATTATTCATTGGGTTCTTTGTATTTTTGGTGCCAAGTTTTTTAAGTTCTTTATAAATTTTGAAGATCAGTGCTCTACCTGAAGTGCATATGGAAAACACTTTCTCCCACTATGTAGGCTTTTGTTTCATATGTTTTGATTGTTTCCTTTGCTGAGATGAAACTTTTTAGTTTGCATTCATCCCATTTGTTGATTCTTGCTTTTACTTTTTGCACTTTGGGAGTCTTGTTAAGGAAGACTGATCCTAACCTGACATGATGAAGACTCAGGCCTCCTCTTTGGTGAAGGATCTCAAGTCTAACTCCTAGATCATCCATTGGTAGCCTGCAGACCACCTATAGACTGCCAGTGGATCGCCAACTGCCTGCTGTTGCCTGGAAGTCCACTGTCACTGTACCTGCAGATTCAATTACACATGGCTGCTGCCATTTTGGGACAACAGCCAGGACCTACAGTGCTCCTGACCCTACTAACCGCACCCCACCTCCAGGACCCCTGAGCCCAACCTACCCTGCTCTGCCTCCAGGACTACTGGCCAAATTGATTGCATCTCACAGGGACTTTGCACCCACACCCCTCACTGCAGCTTCCCATTTGCCAACACATCTGGAAGCCAGTGCAGCCATTTTGGATTATCCTGGGAGTGGAAGCTACTATCTTTAGGTGGGGCCAATCCCATCCTGAGTCACCTGCTGGAGACTGGAAGCTCATTGTCAAGTACCTCTCATGCTTCAGGCTACTGAAGACTGGGAGGTTTAAATAGCATGACTTTTATAGTGTAGATTTTTTTCTCCTTTGTGAAAAATTTTGTTTTTATTTCTTTATTTTTCTCACTGTCTCCATTTTCCTTTAGTTTACCTGTTTTCTCAGAGTCTCTTTCTCCCTTTTCTCATGCTAGCAACCAACTTCTTTTGATGCTGCTGTATGCTTCCTATGATCTAGTACTTCTATACTCTTTATTTATCCCGTTAACAGTTATATCATACCACCCTCCCCATCCTCTTTGTCCACCATTAGAAATTGTAAACCTCATTGCAAATCTATTTGTTATATTGTATGTAATAATTGAACTCATCCTCTCTGTTTATCATGACAATATTGTTAGTGTCTTCAGAGAGAGGGTCTATTTGGTTTAGGGCTGCATATTATCTGTCCTGGATGCTGCTAATATTGGTCTCCCCTTTAAAGAAGAGGGTTTGGAAACCTGAAGGGTCACTATAAGCCTATGGGGGGGGGGGGACTGCAATACCCCAGATCTGCACTGCTAGAGGGAAAGATATGTGAACAACATGAAAAAACAAGGGAAGAAAGTGTTCTGAACAAACCAAGATTCTATATTAGTAGAATCCAATGACAGCATGGTAGAAGAAATGTCAGAAAAGGAGTTCAGCACATACTTAATTAAAATGATTCATGAAGCAAAGGATGAGGCAAGAGAACAAATTCAAGCAATGAATGATCAATCCAATAAACATTTAAAAGAGCAACTGCAGGAAGAAAAAGATCATTTCAACAAAGAGAGATTCTGAAGAAAAACCAAACAGAAATCCTTGAAATAAAGGCAACAATAAACCAAATAAAAAACTCAATGGAAAGCATCAGAAACAGTCTTAGGTCACTTGGAAGACAGAACCTCAGACAATGAAGACAAAATATTTGATCTTGAAAATAAAGTTGACCAAACAGAGAAAATGGTAAGAAATCATGAATGGAACCTCCAAGATCTATGAGATATCATGAAACGACCAATTAAGAATTATTGGAAAAGCCGGGCGCAGTGGCGCACGCCTGTAATCCAAGCGATTTGGGAGGCTGAGTCAGGAGGATCGCGAGTTCAAAGCCAGCCTCAGCAACTTAGCGAGGCCCTAAGCAACTCAGTGAGACTTTGTCTCTAAATAAAATACAAAATAGGGCTGGGGATGTGGCTCAGTGGCCAAGTGTCCCTGAGTTCAATCCCTACTTCAAAAAAAAAAAAAGGGAAAAAACATGAGCAAAGAGACAAAATAAAAAAATGAGGAGGAGGAGGTGGAGGAAAGGAAGAAGAAGAGAAGGAGGAGGAAGTTGTCCAACTATTGTGCCTTAAATGTGATGTTGTCTTAAGGGAAATTTTTGCTGCTGGATTGTAGCATGAAAAAAAATATTGTAGATTTGTAGATTTAAAAAGTGCTCTTGATTGCTTGGTCCTAGAAAATAACTGATACAATGTTGTTGATAGCAGGAAGGAATCATGAATACTTTTTTTTTCCTCCTACTGGGGCTTTAACTTTTGGCACTTAACCCCTGAGCTACATATCAGCATTTTTAATTTTAATTTTAATTTTTTATTTTGAGACAGGATTCCAATAATTTGAATCATTGTAAATAATTCAAATATTTGATATATAATGGCATTGAAAAAGTTCATTATGATTGTGTAAATATCTTTAAGAAAATGTTTAGTTGTCGATGGACATTTATTTTATTTATTTGTGGGTGGTACTGAGAACCCAGTGCCTCACACATGCCAGGCAAGCCGTCTACCACTGAGCCACAACCCCAGGCCATGATTTATTTTTAATCAAGATGGCTCCTTGAACAAATTAGGATAGTTGCCTGATTTAATCTAAAAACTGCCATATATTTTATTTCAGATTCTCTCCTCATGTAGGAAATAATAATAGCATAATACTCTAGCATGTTTAAGACGGGTTTATTTTAGCTTGAAAATCGAATCAAATTTAACTTCCTAAATTCCTTATGTTGGTCATACTAGTCAAATACGTGAATCCGTAAGGAGCAATATATAATCATAAAAATATAAATGCAAAGTACAAATGATGGACTCCAAACAGTTCATATATACAAAACATGAGGTTTTTATTCACCGTACATTTTTCTCAAAGTTCTGTGTCCGAAGCAGCTTGTGAAAAGCAAGTTTCCTCCTCCCGTCCTACTTTTCTTCTAAGGATCGCCACGTTCAACTCGTGCAACCCGTTATTCGGATGCTGATGGCATCATCTCTTAAATCGTGCTTTTCCTCGTGGCCGTGTTTTCCGTCCGAAGCCCTGCAGACCCCTCCTCAAGGGAAAGGGGTTTGTGTTTCCTTCCCGCCATTTCACACCAGGGCGCCCTAAAGGCGCCTGCCATGCCTCTCACGCGCTTGCAGACCAACTTAACCACCTCCCTCTGACCAGAAAGGACAAGGACACAGGCCAGGCAGGTGCTTTGTCGCCTCCTGAGAGCTGCATTCTCAGGTGGCTGCGAACGGGATGCAGGCTCCAGCGGCTCTAAGAAGCCATGGTCCCCCAAACCCAGTGGGGCTGTGCGAGCCCGACTGGACCGTCACTGCTTCCTCCTTCTCCTGCTTCTACACTCTGTGTCCCCATCCTCCCCAGACATCTTCTCTGTCCTTGGCGTCCTCCAGAGCGAGCTCCCGCCAGACAGCTGTGCTTGGCAGGCCTTGGCGAGCCCGCTCACTTGCGAAGCCTGAGCCCGGAGACCAGCTCCTCAGCGCGGGGAGAGCACTCCACGCAGCTGTTGGGGTCTGTCCAGCTCCTCGCCCGAGGCTCTGGCCTAGAGGAGGAAAACCCGTTCCCAACCGGGGTTGGCTGAAAGCATCTTCTCCCTGGAGCCGACACCGCTGCTCTAAGGGCCGCGGGGTCTGGAGCTCGGGCTGCTGGTTGGTGTCCCCTGGGCCCAGGGGCAGCAGCCCGTGGACTGCGGTGGGGGCGGGGACCTCCGCTTGGTGCCGCTGGAGGGAGGATTTGGGTGATTCCGCTTTCTGCCCAGTTCCAAGAGTGAGATTTCCCGGAGTCACTTCCACCGAGGCTGTCACCTCGGGCCGGTGTCCGCAGACGAGATCAGAGCCCGAAATTATGAATAAAATCTGAATATAAAGAATCGATCAGCCGGACGCGATGGCGCACGCCTGCCTGTAATCCCAGGGGCCCAGGAGGCTGAGGCATGAGGATCGCAAGTCCAAAGCCAGCCTCGGCAAAAGCGAGGTGCTGAGCAACTGAGACGCTGTCTCTAAATACAATACAAAATAGGGCTGGGAAAGTGGCTCAGTGGGCGAGCGCCCCTGAGTTCAATCACCGGTAACACCCCCCTCCCCGCAAAAATAAGAATCGATCAGTGAGCACCCAGAAAAAAAAAAGTCCTCTGAATAGAAACACGGGACTCCAAAGGGCTCGAACCTCCACCCTGACGCGGGACGCACTCAACCACGGCTGACCTGACGCCACGGCGGTTTCTCCAATTGACAGCTGACCTAAAAGATGGTGTGCTTAAGAGGCCTCGTGTTGAGAGAAAGTCCAGGGTGGAGGATTTGGTGACCGCCGCCTTCTCAGTGCAGACCTTCCACCCAGAGGGTCACCTGAGGAATGGGCTGGCGCTGCGGGGAGGGTGGGGTGTGAGGGGTCTTTGTTGGGTCTCTTGGAGGCGCGTGGAGGACTTCCGATGCGGGAGGAGACGGGCAGGGGACATCCGAGAGCAGCTGGGTCACGCATGAGTCCCGAGTTCCCTGTGGACCTGGCCTCGCTCAGAACGGGCAGGCAGATGGGCGACCCGGCTGAACAGCGCCAATGGCCGGGGGAAGACGAGGAGGGACACGGGGTTCCCCGTCCCACCCCCTAAGTCCAGGACTTGGAAGCAGAAACCAAGTCCCCCCAAAGGGTGAAAGGTCCCACGGAGACTGAAACTCGCTAGATTCAGAGTCCAGAAGGCTCACATGGCGCCCCAGAACCCACGCGAAGACAGCTTCTGAAGCAGGATCAGAGACGCGTCCTGACCTCCAGCTTTCCTATCCACCAAGCGAGGGATGTCACTCGCAGCTCAGATAATGTGGTGGAATCTACTCTGGGCTCCGGCAGGGGACGAGCCCTTCAAATCTCCACCATAAGCCATTTTCTCTGCTGCGGTTTGCCAGTTTCCTATCCTGAAGTTAAATTTCATGCAGTGACATTCAGTTATTTTCCTTCACTGGCCTTTACACTCTTCGCAGTGCCCAGAGGAAAATCCTGCCAGGACACGAGTTCCTTAGCCACATAGGACCTGGACCTACCTGTAGTTGATAGCGTAAGAGATAAAGTGCGTCACCAATGGAAGATGGGGTGCAGGGAGAATTTTTCACACACTTCCGTGTCTGTTTTGGGCTGCGGGGGTGAATAAATTCTATTTTTATAATGAATGTATGTTCCAGGAGAACTGGTCCGGGCTCCGCGCACCTCCCCACACCCGGCGGGAGGACAGGGAAGGAGGTAGAGGCAGAAGTCTCTTCCTGCAGCTGCAGCCCGGGCGCCCAGAGGCTGAGAGGACAGTGTAGGCTAGGGAGGGGCGAGGAGAGGGCGGGGCGTCGGTCTAGGGCAGGCCTGTCGTGTGACGTCATAAAGAGGGAGTGGTGTATGTAGATAAGGCAGCGCGGGGGCTGCTCTTCCCGCACCTGTTGCTTAAACACCAAGGATTTCCCGTGCTGTGGGAGCAGCTGCAGGACTCCAAATGGTGTGCTTGCTATGTGTGAGGGCTAAGGGGACCCTGGATTGCGCAGAGGAAGTGACCGTGTGTGTGAAGTGGAGGGCTTATGAGCCTGAGGTGAGTGGGGAGGAGAGCAACTCATACTTACCTGGCAGGGGAGATACCATGATCACGAAGGTGGTTTTCCCAGGGCGAGGCTTATCCATTGCACTTCGGATGGGTTGACCCCTGCGATTTCCCCAAATGTGGGAAACTCGACTGCATAATTTGTGGTAGTGGGGACTGCGTTCGCGCTTTCCCTGATTATACTAGTGTGGAAAAGTAGGCCTGCTCCCACGCTTAGGCTTGTAATTCTGCTTGGCACGTGTGTTGTTGTCCTTGAGAAACGTCTGCTGGCGCTGTGGGACGTAAGCTGTAGTTCCTTCCCTCCCGCCCAATAAATGCTATGGCACAGTTTTGACAAGTTCTAAAATGTTGTCCTTGAACTTGTGGTTCTCCAGTTGAAGTCTTCTGAGCTGCTTGGGGTTACAGGCCTGTGCTACCATGCCCAGCAAAATAACTCAGGGACCAAACTCCAAGGCTTTCAAAGCCTCAGAAGGTTCTGATACCCTGGTCAAGCAAGAAGCAAAGCTAAGCAAAGAAAACCACCTAGATGCACGGGACTCCAAGCGGAGTATACGCTCCAGATCCCTGAGGGAGGAGTTTCTGACCAAAAACAGTTTTTCAATGCAGCACCTAGAAACTCTATGGGGTTGGGTTATTTTCTGTCTGGGATTTGCAGAATGAAATAAAATAAAATAAGTAAGTAAGTAAGTAAGTAAATAAATAAATAAATAAATAAATAAAACAAACACAAGATTTATTGGTTGGAGAGAGTAGCGCTCCCAAAGCAGGAGTGGTCCCAAGAGAGGGATACCAGAAAATGGCTATTATCTAGGGGTGTATGTGAATCTGCAGAGCTTAGGGAGATGGCCCCTTACCCAATCCTGGATAAGGCACTCAGGGTCCATGACCTCTTCACCTGTTCTTTGCTCCAATCAGGTTACTGTGCCCCCTTTTTGAAGGTCCAGCAACCAGACAGTAGATGTCTTATTAGGTTTTTCTGCTTACCCAGAAGTCAGCCTGACTTGGATGAATAATGGCTTGTGTCTGTAGCTTCTTAGCCCTGCTGAATAAAAACCTGACTTTGAAGGAAGGAAGGAAGGAATACATGCATACATACATACATACATACATACATACATACGAGACATAAACCTGTTCCACCTTTCCTGGTAGATGATTTGCACACGTGCCAAATAAGGTATCCACCTAGCCTGACGCTCTGGGCTTCATCCACTTTGCATTGTTACAGACACCATCTTATCCTGTCCCATTTCTATGCCTCCCAAGCATATTGGACACAGGGAATAATATAAATATTGACTGAATTAAATCAACTACTGCATGGACTTCTGAGAGGGACAGGGCATTTGGGATATCTCCAATGGGGACTTTTGTATGCTCATTCTTGAATAGAGCATGCAGGTCTTCATTCCATGAACACTATAAAAGGGTGTCTGTCATCTTGTGAGCCCTCCCTAACTCTGCCTTGAGAAGGAAGAGCCAGTCTTCTTGGCTCCACATACCCTCCTGAGAAGTCTACTGCTCTCATGATAGCCCTTGGTTATTGTCCTAGGGAAAGAATCTTATCCTTGACTTTTCTCATTTGACAAGCTTGTTTGAAATTTTGACTGAGCTTATGTATTTTCAATGAACTTGAAAAATATTTTAGAAACATGGAAATAACACAGACTCAAATCTTTCAATCTGTGGGGGGAAAAAAGAGGGATCATAGAAGTCTAGTGCAAAGTCAGCACTAGTGACATTTAGATGTATTTTCAAATACATTGGTGCATGTTTAACTCTGATCATCTTCTTTGAGCCTTGTCAATTTTCTGATTTTTCCAGAGCTTCATTTAGATGTTTCTCTTTATTATACCCTTAATATGAATTTTGAAGCTCGTCAGAGAAATACAAATTGCTAAAAGGTGATGTGGTATTATCAACTACCAACTAGATAAATGTTTTTAAATATTTCAAATACCAGATACTGCTGAAACTTCTAGAGAATTGGTGTTCTTAAGCTTGTCTTATGCGAGTGTGCCTCCTGACAATACGAAGGACCCATAAACATGGTTCTTTGCTTCTCCCCACAACTCTACTGAGGAGATTACAAACACAGAGAGATGCAAATCCTAGCACCTGACTTTTGGCTTGCTGTGAATGTGAAATCGGTCCATTTCTGTAAGTACATAGAATCATGCCTGACACAGAGTTGGGCTCTTTGAGCTGTTTGCAAAGCAAAAGAAAAGTTCTATTTGAATAGCAAAAGAGCACTTAGGGATCCACGATATGTCCAGTAGTGGGAAACCGAGGAAATTATGCTACAGCCACATGATTTCATTTTGTGAAACCATTGGGAATGAAGCTCTAGATATTTGGCTTGTGTCTACCTCCTGAAGTATTCATGTGCACCCTTCTACGAAGCATGTGCCCGTTCGGAAAGTACCATTAAAGATCCCACTGCTCCCCGGTGGGCAGTGTGTTTCCTTTGGGAGCCTCATGCTCACTGTGCAGACAGATTCCTGGACTTCAGTACTGCCATGCTCTTTTCTCCATCTGCACTTGTGTAGATTAAAAGCATGGTTTTTCCTTATTTGGATGATTCCTTGTGCAGACCTTAAAAGTAATGTCTTA
>JAJEJO010003782.1:130731-141446 GCA_020662805.1 Glaucomys volans | reverse complement strand
AAATTCTGAGAGGTCAACGAGAACAAAGATATAACATATCAAGATCTCTGGGATACTATGAAAGCAGTGCTAAGAGGAAAATTCACTGCATGGAAGGCATTCATCGAAAGAATGAAATGTCAACAAATAAATATCCTCACATTACAGCTCAAAGCCCTAGAAAAAGAGGAACAGTTCATCACCAAAAGTAGTAGAAGACAGGAAATAATTAAAATCAGAGCCAAAGTCAATGAAATTGAAACAAAAGAGACAATTAATAAAATTGACAAAACAAAAAGTTGGTTCTTTGAAAAAATAAACAAAATTGATAAACTCTTAGCCACAGTAATGAAGAGGAGAGAGAAAACTCAAATTACTAAAATTTGTGATAAAAATGGAAATATCACAACAGACACTATTGAAATACAAAACATAACAAGAAGCTATTTTGAAAATTGATACTCCAACAAAATAGAAAACCTGGAAGACATCAACAGGTTCCTAGAGGCATATGAGCCACCCAAACTGAATCTGGAGGACATACACAACTTAAATAGATCAATTTCAAGCAATGAAATAGAAGTCATCAAAAGCCTACCAAAAAAGAAAAGTTCAGAACCAGATGGATTCACAGCTGAGTTCTACAAGACCTTCAAAGAGGAGCTCATTCCAATACTCCTCAAAGTATTTCATGAAATAGAGGAGGAGGGAACCCTTCCAAATTCATTCTATGAAGCCAATATCACCCTGATACCAAAACCAGAGAAGGACACATCAAGAAAAGTAAATTTCAGACCAATATCTCTAATGAGCATAGATGCAAAAATTCTTAAAATTTTAGCGAATCACATACGAAAGCATATTAAAAAGACAGTGCACCATGATCAAGTGGGTCTCATCCCAGGGATGCAAGGTTGGTTCAACATGTGGAAATCAATAAATGTTATTCATCATATCAACAATTAAAGTTAAGACCACATGATTATTTCAATAGACACAGAGAAAGCAATGATAAAATACCAGTGGAGCCACAGCCACTCTATGCTGGTTAATTTTCCCATTATATAATTCTTCAACAATGCTGATGTTTAGCTTCTTTGCATGTTTATTATCAGGACATCTCTTTTTATCTAGTACATCAACCCATGTGCATTTCCTTGAGAAGTATTTTTTGTCACATGAGACAATTACTGATGTTAATTTTGCAGTCATATTTCTTTCATTTCATTTTATTTCATTTCCTTTATTTCTCCTTTCTTGCCTTTTTCCTTTTTTCTTCGTGAATTAAGTCTTTGCAGTGTTCCCTTCTATATTTCATAGGGCTTAGCTTTGTGTTCTACAGTTGCAGTAATACTCTTAGAGTTTTAACATGAAACTTTGATTTATTGCCCAGGTTAAGTGAACACTCTTGCTAAAATTGCTACAATTCCAGAATCTTACAAAAGGTGATAAACTGTGTTTTTTGTGATAATTATGATTGCTAGATGTAGTATATATATTATTTACATATATATAATGTATATATATATAATGTGCATGACCTGCAAAAATTATAATAGCTGGTATTTAAACACCAATATCATTTTACATTCCTAATACATTTTCCTCATCCTAATCTTTCCACAGTTTTGTGCTATGACTGTTCAAGAATTAAAACTGTGCAATTTGCAGGGTTCCATCAGTTCAGCACTAAGAAACTAATCCCCCTTTCCTTGACCTGCAGAAGTTTGGATTTATTGTCTTTAGCCCCAGAAACTTAATGAACGTCAGCACAGACACAATGAAAACCACATACTGGCCTCTTAAATACAGCTTTCTTGCTTCAATGAAAACCTTTCTATAGCCCAGTCAGGCATCTACCTCTCCAATGGGTAGTAAAATATCAGAAGTTTGTTCTTTGGGGATTTTTTAAACAGAGTTACCTTTCCTGTCTTAGCCCCAGTGTTCACAACAGAAACACCTTCTCACACTTCCACTGCGGGTCCTGCACTTTGGTCACGACATTACAGTTGGCCTATTTGGTCATGGCCTGTGGGAGGCAAATCCAGGCAGAGCTGACATCATAGTACCACGAGGTGAACCCCGTGTACCTCATGAATGCTGTGTGCTGTCACTATCTCTCTTTCATGATCATACCCACCAAACCCTTCCCTGAAGGGAAACTGACATGCCAAGGCACAGGAAATAGGAACATCTCATAATTCTGAGGATGTAGTGCCTAGGGGAGGCCCAGATTATTCTGTATCCTTTCCTATTCCTGCAACTCTTGTCTTGATAATGAGCAGAAAGTTTTCTGTATTCCCTTTATACCCAAAAACCTAATACTGCAAATTATCTTCAACTCTCTGCCTATTAACAGATGTGTTCTCAGCCCAACTGCTAGAGACTTTGCTTAACTGAGGATAAAATAATACAGGGAACATTATCCCCTGACAAGGATCCTGCTAGAACCTCTTTACCTGCCAGACAGCTCAGCAATGACAGATGACTGACCAACTGTGGAATGCTCGTCTTATTCCACTACAGTGTCACGCTCAGAATGTGTACATACAGGAATATAAAGACAGGTTTGCCATTTTTAACTATTTGTTGAAGTTTAAGCATTTGTTTTCAAGAAAATATCAACCTAAAAAAACTTCTCAGCAAAGGAAACAATAACATGAAGACAGAGCCTAGAGAATGGGAGAAAATCTTTACAGCACACACATCAGACAGAACACTCATCTCCAGGGTATATAACGCACTCAAAAAAGTAACATCCAAACAACAAATAACCCAATCAGTAAAGTGCTAATAAATTGAAGAGACACTAAACAGAAGATACACAATTGATCAATAAATATGTGAAAACTATTCAACATCTCTAGCAATTAGAGAAATTCAAATCAAAACTAAGTTTTATCTCACTCCAACACAATGTCAGTTATCAAGAATACAAACAACAATAAGTGTTGGCAAAGATGTGGGGTAAAAGGTACACTCGTACCTTGCTAGGGGTACGGCAAACTGGTGCAAACGATCTGAAAAGCAGTATAGAGATTCCTTATAAATCCTGGAATGGAACCTCCATTTGACCCAGCTATCCCACTCCTTGATTTATACCCAAAGAATTAAAATCAGCATACTTTAGTGACACAGCCATGTCAATGCTTACAGCAGCTTAACTCACATTAGCTAAACTATGGAACCAAACTAGATGCCCTTCATCAGAAGAATGGATAAAGAAATTGTGGTATATACAACACAATGGAATACTACTGAGCCTTAAAGAAGAATGATATAATGGCATTTGCAGGTATATGGATGGAGGTAAAGAACACCATGCTAAATGAAATAATCCAATCCCAGAAACCAAAGGCCAAATGTTTTCTCTGATATTCAGATGCTGATACATAATGAGTGGAGAGGTGGCTATGGAAGAATGGATGATCTCTGGACTGGACAGAGGGAAGTAAGGATAGGGGAGGGCGTGTGGGGGCAGGAAGAATGGTGGAATGAGACAGACATTATTACCCTATGTACATGTATGATTGCATGAACAGTGTGACTCTGCACCACATACAGCAAGAGAAATGAGAAGCTGTGCTCCTTCTGTGTACACTGAGTTGAAATGCATTCTGCTGTCATGTATAACTAATTAGAATAAAAAATACTTTTAAAAGGAAAATAACCATTGCTCTTCCTAAGAAACTAATGGGAAGGTAACACACTAAAGAATATTTATGCAGCCTTTAATAATCTTAAGAAATACAGTGATATTTTCCCCCTCCGGAGGATGAAAGAGGGTAGTACATATTCATATTTCTCTAAAACTTTAAAGCAAAGTTTCCTAAATAAATTTTAATGTGGAATTAATACAAAACTCTATTTTAACAGATCTACTTTCTCTGCAAAGTATACAATTCCCCACATTTCTGTTTCCAAATTACACTTTTGCCTCACAGTGGTTTTTTATGCCAAAGACTTCATTTAAAGTCTGTTTTTCAACCCAGAATCCACTCCACCTCCCAAGCCCACTTGAATTAATATCTGTCATTACTGAAAAGAAAAAACACAGAACTGCATCATCACTATTTTCAGGTTAGGTTCAATCTCATAGAATCCAGCCTACAGAAATCATCTAAATCAGACCTACAACATAATTATTTTTCAATTAGTAATGTAAACTAAAGTTTTATCTCCATAGGGAAACCCCTTCAAAAACAGTATGTCGTGTTAGCTCCACAATCAGCAATTACAAAACACTAAAACCACTGATTATGTATTCAGTTATATGAGAAAAACCATGCAAAGAAAACCTACGAACCAGCTATGAGGGTTGAAAGCATGGGATGGGAACCACATGCATTGGAACACACACAGAAGAGGAAGGCATGTTCCATGTCCATGTGCACCTCGTAATACCAGCTTCCATTACAAGAGAGTGCACACAACACTGTGTCTATCACATGGTTATTTGAAACATAAAGTATCCATTTTTTATAGGTGGCCACAATAATACTGTCTGCATGTATCTGTTCTAGGTTCCTCATTCCTCCTCCTGGAATTACATACTCATGCACTCTCTCTCTAAAGCAAATACCTTGGCAATGTTTCAAACACACAAATAGTGATAAATAGGTCATGGAATATAATGATTTCACCATATATAATTATTTGGACTATATAATTATGAAACATGCTTATTATTAAAAAAAAAAAACAGCAACCCTGAAAAGAAACAAAAATAGAGTGGGACACAGGTTTTTTGTTTTGTTGGAACTCAGAAGCCAAGGGACAAATGAAAGGCCTGTGCAAAGCACACAGTGAAATAATCAGGGTCCTTAACAACACAATTGCTCTGATGAAAACATTTTTCCCCCAAGGAGATCCATCCTTTCACACTGCAAACTGCAAACACAATCCTCAGCGTGGAGTAAGGGGCACATATCCTTACAGATTTCCACCAGGTATGCAAATTAAGGTTTGCATTCTTGGTATCTATGCATAGAGATGCAATATCCAAACCCCTGCTTTCTCTTCACTTTCAACCTCGTGCAAGAAGTTGCACAAATGCATGAGAACACAGATCAAGATCACAATTCCAACATGCACCCAGACAAGTAGACGAGAAATCTACTGCTCCAGTGAGATTTTCCCCTCCCACCTCTGCCCTTTGAAAACAAGTAGAATTTAGCCCTGCTGTAAGGAGGTTGTGTCTGGAGAGGGTTCTAGAGAGGAGATCAGGTGCAAATCAGCAGCCACCACTGAATATAGACTGGCTGGGAGAGTACAGAACCACACCCAAGCAAAGTACCTTCTTCACCTGTGTTGCTCCAAGAGCAACATTTACCTTTTGATCCCTTAAGTGTAAATCAAGCAAGTGGCTCCTCTAGGAGGTTGGCGTGGGTGCTATTCAAACTGCCTTATGAAATCAAATGAGGGCTCCACCAAGCACTCTGCACACAAGCGTGGGCATCAGTACACACACACACAGCCTAGAAGCTCCACCCATCCTGATGCTTGGTGACTTGGATCCCTCAAGAGGGAGAGAAAGATCAAACGCAAGTAAACTGGGTGGGGAGACTCCAGCTCTCTCCCAGCCACCTCTGGCCTTATTCACATCCCTTTACAGGCAATTTCCCACCCACAGTCTGGGAGCTGCAACTCCACACCTTCTTGAGGTTCAAGCCTCATTCCAGCCCCAAAATGACAGAAACAACCTCTTTCGTTCCCTTCAGAGTTCCTTCTAATAATTCCTCTAGCAAAAACATTTCCTACTATAGCAGAAAACATTTTACTCCTCTAGCAAGAACATAAAACAATAAACCAGATCACCTGCTACTGCCACTCACTTGGCTGATAGCCACGTGGCAAGCGCAGTCCTTACCTGGTGGCTGATATCCAGGTGGCAGTCCCACAAGGGTCCTCCGCGACTATCCAAATGCCGAGGTCATGTGGTCCACCATCTCTTGGTCCTCTGCCTCTTAGCAGCATTCAGGTAACTCTCCCGCTGCCTAAAATCAATTACTTCAATTACTAATGGTTTTAATTTCAAAATATATCCCTCCTTCTCTCCACCTTAACTGTCCAGGCGTCCCAGTTCAGGCTGGCTTTCCCAATGTCTGACTGTTCCCACTTCATTCCGCTCTTCTGGCTTAAGGCCTTTTGTTTTGCAGATATTAACTGCAAAACAAAAAGAACAAGCCATCTATGAAATATGAATGTACTGATTATGGGAATATACCTATTTTTATAAACTCAACTGCACAACTAGCTCCAGACACAGAGGAATTCATAAAATTAAACCTTTGGAGGAAAAAATTTTGTTGCATTGAATCTTACATGAAGTACAAAACCTTGTCTAGGAAGCAAAAGCACCAAGAATAGCCAAATCCCCAAACTGTCCTTCAGATATGAACAACAACCACATTCACACACATCCTGGTCTCAAACTTCGGTCAGTGACCTATCCTGCCTTCTTAGGCTTCCTCCTCAAAATGAGAGCTCTCCTGACAATGCCAGAAAAGGCTGTGCTTGCTGGTCTTATCAATGAGTCAGGTAAGGAACAGGGAAATAATGCAACAGATCTGTTTACTCATGTTCATTTATTTCAGTCATCTTCTTCCCAGGGCCAAGAGCAGGAAAGATGCCAGACAGCGTGGCCTTGTTCTGTTAGCTACATTACCCGCTTCTGCAGAACTCAACTGATAGTCTACTATATGCTCTCCCTTCCTACTCTTCAACCAATCAACACTTCATTTCATACTCTGGTCTGCTCTGGAAGTACTTCTATGGCCTGGGTGACTGTCCCCTTTAAAACTCATATAAAAACATAATCACAAAAGTCATCTGTTAATGGTATGTGCAGGTGATGTACTCAGGAGCGATCAGATGAATTAATATGAGATCCACATGTTTACGTAAGTAACTTTACAAAAAAACAAAGAGAGACTAACACAAGTAAGGAAACTTGTTCTGTCTCAGCCTGAGCCACCTTGGGACTCTACAGAGTCCCCCAACCCCAGCGAGAAGCCTTACACCAGAGGGCAGTCCCATGGCCCACAGATCTACCTGCCTCCAGAACTTTACAAAATACATGCCTTTTCTTTATAAAATTACCCAGGCTGTGGTATACACTTACAGCAAAGGAAAACAGACTAAGACACCCACCCAAACTCCTAACTATTGTCTTCCTAGTCTATCAGTGTCACTCCTTTAAGTCAAAGGAAGCCACTGTTTCTCTTGTTATTTCTTTGGCACTTCTTCATTCTCATGCTACCTCTTCATTGCCTGCATTAGACTGCATCCTTTGGTTTAACCAGACCCTAATGTGCTCCTCTTTTGTTGTAACTGGACAACACTAGGCAAGGTGACGCTTGTCAGAAAACAAGTAGTGACCAAATCAACCTGTGTTCCCAGGACCTGGAGTGAACCCTCAGCTGTACTTTCAAGGAATAAAGGAAGGAGACTACACACACATTAGGCAGCAAGTGGCAGTGGGGGTGAGGGTAAGGGTGGGGCGATAGGCCTCAACTACAAAAATTCACTCCCCTATAAAACCCTGCATGTAACTTCACATTAATTAAAATTATAATTAAATCTGTATCATATGATTAGCATCTATCTCCATACCTGCACTCTCCACTCAAATGTAAGCTCCATGAAGCAAGAAATATATCTAACCTGATTAACTAAATCCCTGCACCCTATGAGTATCTGGCTCACAGCTATAAACAATTACTTCAGCTCCACTGGGTAAAAAAAAGAATTTAATTTGTGTCTAAATAACTCTCTGTTACAAGGTGGTACTCTTGTACTCTTCAGATCTTTTCTGGAAAACCTCAAATAAGATCTAATATTTCTGGACCTTCAGCCATTCTAAGATGTTTTTCAAGGACTCCCCTGTTTTTCACATGTATCCTCAATTTATCCTCATGAGAAACCTCCAGAGTAGGTACTATGATTATCTGTATTTTATGGATGCAGCATTTAAGACAGAGAGGTTATTTAATCATCAAAGATTATACAGAAGAATGACAGAGATGAGATTCAAACCCTGGAAGCTTCACCTAAAAACTCACACTTCTCATCACTACAAGATATCTCCCCTTCCTGAAGAGAATCCAAATTCTTAAATACCCATAAACTAGGACAAAATTAAATAAATGATATGAAAATAAATTTGGACTTACACATACAAGTCACAAATTTCACATGAAAATTAAAAAAAAAATTGACTCATTCCAAAGTCTGATGCTGACTGTTACGTAAAAGAACATTCAAAATTAAAACTACTATTACTTTTCAAATGATAGATACTAATGGGAGACTGAAAACCAAAACATTCTCATATTAAAAATGTTTTCTTCTGCCTCTAAACCAGTTATAAAAATGCATAAAGGTGATCTTTATCTGCCTAGGAATGCCAAATCACCAAACTGTGCCTAACAGAACTGACATGCATTGCTTAGATTTTCCAGTACAGGAAAGAAGATATGTGTGAAGAACGCACTATCTCCATGGTTTTGTGTTTCCCGATCTTACAGCATATGTTGCAGGAAAATAACATGTTTCAAGTATGAAAGGATCCTGCAAGCTTTTCTTCTATCAAACACAAAATACCATGTGACAGGGAAGGCAAGGCATGTGACAGGGAAGATGGACTGAGAGGGAGCAAGAAGAAAATTCCAATTACTATACTTCTCCCCAGCAGCTGCCTACAAGTCCTGAACACTTGACAGCCTCTTTCAGAGGCATGGGGGCTGAGAGGTCTGTGACTCCCTGATTTTTGAAGTTGCACTGGTGGTCCATGGAATGCAGAAGGCTCTATGAAGAATATCTTTAGTAAAAGAAAATTTAACTCACCTTCCACTGCTCCTCAGGAAGCAGTTCACGACCACCAGAACCCCATTTAAGACTCTATTTCCAGCAACAACCCCATTGACAAAAGTGTCTCAATCACTGTCCTAGGTTGGAGAGAGAATTAAAGGCACAGTCAGCTGACCAGGACTTGGCACCAAAAACACTTCATTGGTTGAAGAATGTTAGACTCCAAAATCTTTCTATCAACTTAAAAGAAACACTAGCCCACAGCCACACACACATATTTAAAAGTAATTCAGTCTCTTCCATTCTTCCAGGAACTCATACTACTTGTGCCTTTTCAGATAAGAAGTCAAAATGCTAATTTTTCTTACACAAGCTGACAGCAAAAGGGTCTAGAAAGTCACCAAATTTTCTATGAGACACTCTATACAGATAAGAGTCAACAACTAGGGGCTGGGGATATAGCTCTGTTGGTAGAGTGCTTGCCTTGCAAGCACAAAGTCCTGGGTTCAATCCCCAGCACCACAAAAAAAAAAGAAGAAAAAGATTCAACAACTAAAGAACAAAAGGTGATTAGTATAAAATTCTGTAGTTAGCTAAAACTGACATTTCAAAATCACCATGCAAAAAGGGTTCATTTTAGTTGCTCTGCATTTTTACAGTTTTCAATTACAAAACCATCAGATATTTCTTCAGATTTTCTGTTCAATTTGCCACCTATCTAGGGGTGGGCAGCTGTGACCTCGGAACTGCCAAATCTGACCCCTCCCTACTCCCTAAGCAACTGTTACCACGTTAGCAACAAGAATTATTGCAGCTAACCTCATGATGAGCTTCACTGGAAATAAAGAGATACCAGAAAACTTCTGGAACTCATTAATGAATTCAGTAAAGTAGCAGGATATAAAATTAATGCTCATAAATCTAATGCATTTTTATTCGTAAGTGATGCATCCTCTGAGAGAGAAATTAGGAAAACTACCCCATTCACACTAACCTCAAAAAAAATAAAATACTTGGGAATCAATCTAACAAAAGATGTAAAAGACCTCTACACTGAGAACTACAGAACGCTAAAGAAAGAAGTTAAAGAGCATCTGAGAAGATGGAAAGATCTCCCATGTTCTTGGATAGGCAGAATTAATATTGTCAAAATGGCCATACTTCCAAAAATGCTATACAAATTCAATGCAATTCCAATTAAAATCCCAATGATGGACCTCATAGAAATACAGCAAGCAATCATGAAATTCATTTGGAGGAATAAGAGACCCAGAATCGCTAAAGCAATCCTTAGCAAGAAGAGCAAAGTAGGGGGTTTCACAATACCAGACCTTCAACTATACTACAGAGCAATAGTGACAAAAACAGCATGGTATTGTTACCAAAATAGACAGGTAGATCAATGGTACAGAATAGAGGACACAGAGACAAACCCACATAAATACAGGTATCTCATACTTGACAAAGGAGGCAAAAACATGCAATGGAGAAAAGACAGCTCTTCAACAAATGGTGCTGGGGAAACTGGAAATCCATATGCAGCAAAATGAAACTAAACCCATATCTCTCACCCGGTACAAAACTCAACTCAACGTGGATCAAGGACCTAGAAATCAGACCAGAGACTCTGCACCTAATAGAAGAGAAAATAGGTCCAAATCTTCATCATGTTGGCCTAGGACCAGATTTCCTTAACATGACTCCCAAAGCGCAAGAAATAAAAGCACGAATAAATTATTGGGATAGAGTCAAACTAAAAAGCTTCTTCTCAGCAAAGGAAACAATCAGCAATGTGAAGAGAGAGCCTTCAGAGTGGGAGAAAATCTTTGCCACACACACTTCGGACAGAGCACTAATCTCCAGAATCTACCAAGTACTCAAAAATCTTTACACCACGAACACCAATAACCCAATCAATAAATGGG
>JAJEJO010003782.1:32357-123327 GCA_020662805.1 Glaucomys volans | reverse complement strand
TTTAAGTGCATGTCATTTCTTTGGTACATTTCTTTCCTGCTGCTTCTTCAAACAGTCAGCCACAGTCCCAACACATTAGTAGCCCACTGCCTCCCCCTCCATCCCCACTCATGTAAACATTTCTGGGCCTTCACATCCATACCAATGACTTGGCAAGGCTAGCCTGCCATCCATCCTAGGCACCTTCTCCACCCACCCCAGTCACTCTCTCATGCCACCACCTGTATTCTGTCAGCACCACTGTTTACATCACTTCCAAACACAAGCCAAAAATCCCTCTTTCTGATTACAATCCTCTGTCCTTCCAGCTCACTCACTGTGGAATCTCCACTTCAACGATCCTTCAGTTTCACCAGGAACTCCAGCCACAGTCTGACCAACTTCCTAATATTCACTATCTCCCCACGAAGCTTACTCCCCTTCCTGCTCGCCAGTTGGCACAGCCTGCCATTATTTTTTACCTTCACAAACCCTGAGCTTTGAGTCCCCTCCTCCCCTTATCCTCTACCAGCAACTGACTGCAGCCGTCCTCCTCCTCCCTACCTACCTGAAGAACCAAATGTTACTGCAGAATACAACTACAGTATTTGTCTACTTTGGCAATCACAGACATGTTTTGTCTGACTATGGGATGTTTGAGAAATCCTGAAGAATTTCACACATAAAAATATGTATTCCAGATTATTCTGAAAAACCATAAGCTCTAGCAGCAGCTGTGGACAGCTACCTACACATGGCAACAATCACCTGAACTGAGTGATAGATGTTCCTCTGACAATAGTAAGAGCAATCCCAAGTACCACTTCCACAGGTGTCCTGCAGGCCACATACTGTTTGACATTTTTATCTCTATGAACTAATGTAACCCTCACAAAAACTAGGAAGTAGAGAGTTTTATAGTCTTTTTTGCATAGGAGGGAACTGAGGCTCTGAGAGGATGAGTAAACTGCCACTGTCACACTATGTTCAAGCCTGGGCAGGCTGGCTCCAGGCCCAGCACTCAACTACTGCAGGGCCTATGTGCTTGCTATAGTCGCCACCAGGGCCTCTTCACTCATCTATCCATCTGCCCTCCTTGGTCAGCACCACAGGTCAGCACCACATCTAATCCTCAGCCTTCCCTGTCCTGGTTAATGACTACATCATCCAACCGGGCTTCCTCCCTCTGCCTCACTTTCCACATCTAATCTATCAGAAGGTCATGTCAACAATCACTCCATATCCACCTATTTCTCTCCCTCTTCATTGCCACCACCCTTGTTCTTGCCTGGTTTACTTTGATGGCTTCCTAGGGGGCATCCCAGCTTCTACTCTAGTCTATTCCTCTCCACAGAGACATTTTTTGGACATGAAACAGACCATGTTCTTCATGCTTAATACACTTCAGTGACTTCCTGTTATTCTTAGAACAAAATCCAACTCCTAGAGAACCTCCGTGACTTGGCTGCTGTCTAACTCTCTAACTATTCCCATGTTGTAATTTGCTCTGTTCACCAACAGCCTTTTCTATTCCTCAGAACACCAACCCTACTTCCACTTGCCAATCTGCCTAATTTCCTCTCCTAAGGCTTAAAATGGCTGACCCCTTCTCACCCTTCAGATCTCAACTTAGAGAGAACCTCCTCACAGAGGCCTTTCCTAACCACCCTAGATAAATGGGCTCCACCAATTATTACCCCCATCTTTCCTATTTCCTTATTACCAATTAGCACAATCTACAATTTTTGGTATGACTGTTATTTCTGCCTACCTCCCTATCTTGCTCACTGGTATGGGTGGTGTTTACTAAGTTTCAGGAAACATTCCTTGAGCTAATTAATTGATATCTGTAGAACTGAAGATCTACTATTGTCCCTGGTATTAATTTATAAGTGTCACCTCTCCCTTCTGAAAGACTGGGTGCATTCCACTGTAATGTCACCTTTATTCTCCTCATCCTTAATTCACACACGAATATTTTCCAGCTGACTTCATGCTTAACAAAGGGTCCTAGACACTAACCTATCCTGTCTTCTGTCTTCCTAGAGTAGGATTTTTTGCAGAGATCAGGTAAAAATTCATATCAATATGCTACTCTAGAAGGAATTCTGACATGGTGCCTCAGCCAAAGCCTCCTCTGGAATCTGAAATCTGGTAGCTAATTCTACCATCCTCCTTCTCACTTCTCCATGGTCACATCCCCAAACTGAAGCCCCTTCTAGACATCCATCATGCTCTCATCTCTCCCAGCATCTTCTGCAACAACCTCCCAATACTGCCCCTGTGGAGAAAGAAATGACATGTGCTTTTTGATGTGAGAACCTGTTTGCTAAAATAAAAACTAAAAAACTACAGGTATATGATCATGTGTTAGTGCTGCTTAAGTTCCAAACACAAAAGAAAGATTTATTCAGTCACTGTAGTCTCTTCTTCCCCATATTGGGCAAACCAATGAATTGTCTAATTATTAGTCAAGGTCCTGAGAAATATCATGTTACCCCTGTTTTTTAAAATCATAAAATCTCTCAGAAAATTTATTTTCTCTGTACTGGGAGAAGGAAAAAAGAGGAACTGATATATAACTGTTAACAAATGTTTCAAAATACATCTGATACACTTAATTTTCTCCAATAGCATCAAAATATTCTTTCTTATCTAGTTGCTTTACCTTGCCCACCCAGACCTACACACTGAAAGTTTAACTCCAAAAGCAAATGGACCATTTCTCTGCCTATGAAAAAAAAAATTTTTTTTTTGGTACCAGGGATTGAATTCAGGGGCACTCAACCACTGAACCACATCTCCAGCCCTACTTCACTATTTTGTATTTTATAAAGACATGGTCTCATTGAGTTGCTTAGCATCTCACAGTTGCTGAGGCTTTGACCTGCCTTGGCCTCCCAAGCTTCTTAGGATTATAGGTGTGTGACACCTCACCTAAAAATCTTATTTACACTGATGTATGTTTCACATGTTGACCTCATACATGGAAACCATTCCTCTTCCCATCTGCAAAGTACAACTGTTCTCACATGTGTGGGGAGGCTCTGGCTGTGGAGCCTCATGATGTCACAAGCCAGGGGGAATCAGTGATAAGCTCCTGGGAATGAGAGTCTTTATATTGATAAGACATTTGTTTTGATGTCAGCAAAAAGTCACTTCAAAAAAGAAAGTTGAAAAACAGCAAAAAGAAATACCATGGAAGAATACTGTTCTTACCCTATCTCTATATAGGTATAATTCTACAACCAAAATTCTAAGCTATTTTTCTCTCAAATCATAACAACTGGTTCCCTCCCATTTTCTTCAAAAGATAGTATCTTGATCTTTACACAGACAGTAAATATGCATTCAACATAAAATTTATTAAGCATCAGCCAAGGGCGAGTCGCTGGGCTCACCTGTGGAATAAGACATGATCTTGCCACCACTTGAGAACAGATCAATATGGAAAGGTGATAAAACAGAAGAGATGAAGATAAAGTGTCTACTGTTTGGCTGGATACTCAGCTGGAAACACAAATATACCAGCTGGGCTTTCAGAATGAGAGAAAACAACATACGGTCAACCTTTTTAAGTCAGACATGTACCACGTGGCAATACTTGTATACTAATTCAACTTTATGGGAAAAAGTGTAATTCAAAGAATAACTGGCCCTGCCTCCTTCTCCAGCCTTCTTACCTAATACCTGCATTGAATTTCACCCTGAAGGAGACATAAGCTGCCTTACTCCACACTATTCCACAAGTTCATGTTTTCATTAGTGCAAATGCACCTCAATATCTCCTTCCCACACATGCATCACTCATTTAATAGGTACAAACTATCATCCTCAATATCTACCAAAGATGTCACCTCCTCAAAAAGACCTCTCCAGAAGTGCAGTCCAGTTTCCCTCCAGTATCTTCCCATACACACTGTTCACCCTTCTGAGCATCTGCCATTTTTCCCCAAAACATCTGTTCCCATGACTGCTTCTCTCTACTAGGTTGTAAGCTCTTAAGGACAAAAAAAACAGTCTCATCCAGTCATCTCAAAAGCAACCATGCAATATGCTCCTGGCCTTAACTGTTCCAGGCTCACAGGGAATGCTCATCAAACATTTACTACACCAAATCACTGAACTAGCTCGTAAACATGTTATGTAAACTATAATGCAATCAACAAAGATTGTCTTTAGCTGTTCACTGCTTTCTTCCCAACCTTATCCACTTTTCTCAATCATTCATCATCTCTGTGCTTCGAGCAAACTGAACTATTCGATGTCCGACATATCCAAACCCTACTTCCCACTTTTGCCTTAGTATCTCACACTGGTACCAGTAACTCCACTTGGAAACTCTCTTGCTTACTCAAATACTCTCTTAATTTACCCCAAATGCTCATGGCCTGGCTACCCATGGCCTTCCCTTATCCCTTCCAATAAACCATCCCCAGGAAACAATACTGGAAGTAAGGGCTCCCTCATCTCAAATCAGAGCACTTTGCCTACCACTGTCTTGTGGTTCCAATCACTTCTAAATGCACTGCAGGTCTAAGAAGCAGTAAGCCCTGCAGCAATTATCTGATTATCTCAAAGCACGCAGCACAGACAGGAAATGAATGAACAACAGATTGCTTCAATTTCACACATTCAGGGAATAGCCTGCCAGTAGTTTTACACACCTGGATAAGCACTCCTCTCTTCGAGCCTCCTGAAACTGCCTCCTTGGAGATGTAGGTTTCAAATATGCTCCTCTTCTTCTCCTGAAAGGACCTGTTCTTTGACGTTTTGGCAAAGGACTGAAACCATGTGGACCAACCCCAGAGGACACTCCTGGACACATGAGGCAGCAATCATCTCTGTCCACAAACATCTCTGTATTTTTAAAACTGGAGATACTATGCTTATTATCATCATTATTACTTACAAAGATCAATAAGAGAATGAAATTCTTTGATGTTGAATCAATTCAATCACAAAGAGGAAATAATGGGTAAGGAAACATGACAAACACATACAGGTGAGACCTGAGCTTTAAATAAACACCAGAACATGCATGAAACAAAATCTGGATAATTTGTTTGGTATGCCTTGCTGTTTAAAGATGCAAACTTTTAAAAAATAAGAATTATTAAGAGATGGGTCACTTTTGGAGGAAATTAAACAGCTGCACTCACTATACTAATGAATTAAGAAGAAACCACACCTAATTCTAGAATAACTAACATAGGAGAACAGTGAACAGTTCACCAGAAGAATCAGTCCCCTCATCCTAAGAGCTGCCCTCCACCTCCACACCCACTCCACTGGCACTTCAGTTCTCCCACTGCCAGGACAGACTCCATTTCCTGGGTTACCAATGCGGGGTACTCAGAGGCCAGAAGTTCAATCTGTAGTTCAGATGGTTCATTACTGGTTCCAGGGGAGCTTCCACTGCCGAGCTCAGAGTTCATCCTGTCTGACGCAGCTCAGTTATCACCAGCTGAAACCAAGGAGATCAATGAGTGGAAAAGAGTCAACCTACAGCCTCCTCTGCCCTCCCAGAAATTTAGGACTTTGGTGCATTACAGTTATACATATAGTGGGATTGTTACATTTTGTACATGCACACGATATAACAATATAATTTGGTCAATTTTGTTCCACAGTATTTCCACTTTACTGTCCCTCTTCCCTTACCACAGCCCCTTTCTCTAATTTACTGGTCTCCCTTCCATGTTCATAAAATCCACATCACCTTTTTTGTTGTTGTTGTTGTTGGCCTTGTTTTCTCTCTAGCTTCCACATATAAGAGAAAACATGTCCCTGACTTTCTGAATTTGGCTTATTCCGCTTAATATAATGCTCTCACATTCCATCCATTTTCCTGCAAATAACATAATGGCATTCTTCTTTAAGACTGAATAAAACTCTATTGTGAACATATGCCACCTTTTAGAGTTTATTAGGCTTTTAAAATAATATTGAAATAAAAATACAGTACCATATGTTTTAAGTATGGACAAATGTACATATGATGGGAGGGAAAGGCTATCTCTAGGTCATGGAATCTACAAGAATTTGAGGAAGGATTTCAAGGCAGAACTGAATGTGCAATGCGTACTTCTGGCAAAATGAAACAAACAAAAAAAACAGAGATACAAATGGAAAATACACACAGAATCTTACATGAATTCCCTAACAGAGAGTAAATTACTAGATTAGAGTCCTGCCTATATGAAAGGAGGTAGTGACCAGTCAGAGGTCTGGAAAACAGCTGGGTTTTTCAAAGGCGCTGGGGAATTTCTGATGCAAGAAGAGAAGAACCACAGATCAGAGTTGCTAAGGAAAAAAACCAGCCTGGTCAAGGGCTTAGATTCTCAGAGTTGAAAGAGGAGCAGCAGCAGCAAAGGGCCAAAGGGAAGGATGGCTACACTGGTGTTATGCCAACAGACACTGAAAAGAAGTGGCCCTTGAATGATACCCCACAGCATGGGCTAGCAGATGTGACAACTGGAAGATATGGAAAAAGCCAGCACGTGGCAACTTGGTAGGTTTCCACCTAGGCCAGGAGACAGGATCATACCTATGTTGGAGAAGATGATAATCCAACTGGAGTGCTGCATACATCCACATGGAGCAATCCACCAAATACTTGGACAATGGAGCATAAATGACAGAAATTAACCTGTCATTTGAACACATGCTCAGAGTGTCAAGAACAGATGAAACTGCCAAGAGGGAGTAGGCTGCAACAGAGGAGAACCTAGGGAAAGGACAATCCAGCAACATTCCCTTCCCCACACAGAGTTGTGTAGGTTCACTGACCCTGGAAAAATTGTACACTCTCATTCCAACAAAACTATAGTTGGTGCAACATTCAGGAATGACAAGAGTTAGAAATACAGAATATAACAAAGAAACTAATAAGGACAAAAAAACAAGAAAGGCAGGTATTGTAAGAACAAGGAAGAGAGAACTTCCAGAGGAGGAGAGATTCATCATCAGGGTTTGATCCACTAAAGAGTAAGAATACAAATGATATTCTCCAGTGGATCAAAGGGTTGGGGACAAACTGTCAACAATCTAAAAGCAAGAACCAAAATTGAGAATGGGATACTACATGTATCAATTGTGATGAGGGGAGGAATTGAAAATTCAGGGAGTTACTTGAGTTGTATGAAATCAGAGAATAAAAAGATTTTGACTCCACTGTTCATACCTCAGTAGCATCAGTCCCTTCCCTCCACTGTGGATATCCCGGCATGTGATTTCCAACTCACTTGTCTCTAGTTCAGGAAGACAAGGGAGTGTTCATCTCTGTAACCCCGTGGTTCCCGCAGGACTCAGGATAGAAGTGATGTTCAACAGCCTCTCCTTACATGGACAGAATACCAAGTGGAGCAGGTTCATTCAGGGAAACCACATTAAAAACAAGGCAGGAAAGAATGGGAAAAGAACCCAAAACTCAAGTTGCCAAATAGGCAAGAATATGGCAAACAATTAGGCATGGAGACAAAGCTCACCTTTGGGTATCAAACCACTAGAATGAAACATGAAGATCAGTATGTAAGAGACTAAGAAGACAGGAGCTGGGATTGTGACACAGTGGTAGAGTGCTTGCCTGGCAGGCGTTGGACACTGGGTTCGATCCTCAGCACCACATAAATAAATAAAACAAAATAAAGGTATTGTGTCCATTCATAACTAAACAAAATGTCTTAAAAAGATACTGAGAAGATGAACAAACAGGCAACCTTTCCTCCCCTTTGACACGGTTGTAAAGGCCCACTAATCTTGGAGACACCCTAGGCACTCCTCCCCTAACACACTGAAAGAACAAGTCAATCTCGAATACTCACCAATGGCCCATTGGCTCCTACATACTCCCACCACAGAAACAGACGTTATAAAGAGTTAGGATGGGGGTAGGATAAACAGACTATGATGGGCACGTGTCACATGACACAGAAAGATACTGGCACAATGCACAGTGCAGGGAGGTTCAAAATTCTAAATAGACGCAGTTGCTCTGGGACAGAAGCCAGGTTCCAACAAAAGCAAACTATGGGATGTATAAGGACCAGGGCCAGGATGACAAGGGCAAACCACAACCCTGGGGTCAAAACTTGAAAAAGCGAAGTCCCACAAGTGACAATGCCACACTGGCAGGACCCAAAGGTGAGAGCCTCCTAGAATTTTTGTACCTTATCACTGTCTTAGCCTAATATCAGCCCTAAGGTGTAGCAAGAGAATTAGAAATTTATGAATCTGGGCAGTGAGGGAAACTAAGGAGAAAAGTCAAGACAGGTTTAAAGACAAAGATTGGGCCTACTCAGAAGGTAAGGAGCCAATGAAAGCAAGAGATGGAAAAACCAAGTGAAAGAAGGTATAACTGACAGAGTAAAAGGGGGAAAAAGAGGAAGAGAAGTCAAATAAATCTCACTGAAATTAGAAAAAAAATTTACAAATCAGTAAAAAACACATGGGAATAGCTAACAGATCCCTATTTCAAAACATATACTGAAATAAATTTGACATTTATATGTTTGAAAATGAGAGACAAAGGGATACAGTGGGAGAGGAAAAGGGAAGAGACTGGGGAAAGAATGTCCAGAATAAGTGAACAATACACTTAAATAGTATCCCCCCCAAACAAAAGTAAGAATAAAAACTGTTGACAACATTTAAAGATCTGAATAGATACTGACTGAAAACACAAAAGAAATGGAGCAGTTGGTTTGGGAAAATTTACTGAATATTGGTAAACAGAGAAAGTGCGAGGTCCTTTAGGTTGGGGTTCCTCCCACTCCACTCTCAATTACTTGGGGTGGAAGCCCTACTAGCATGGGGCAAGCTGTGAAAACTGGGAGCTCCACTGCCAGAAGAAGCTAAGTTTATTTGGAGAAGAACAATTCCATGACTGGGACACTGTCACTGATTCCAGGGACAAAAAGTGAGGCAAGGCCAATACCCCAACTAACCTGAATTTGTAATACCAGTCAGGAAAAGTGACAGATCAGCAGATCAAGGAGAAATTTAACAAGGAGAACCAAGGAATAAGATAGGCAAAGTGGGCCTTGATCAAAAACCAGCTCTCCCCTGCTGGCCTGCAAGACCGCTTGCACCAAACTGCAAACGTGAAGGAGAGAAACCAGAGGGCCCCAAGATCTACTCATCCCTGGAAGAATGTGAAGCCTATGTAGAAAGAAAATGTAGAAAGAAAAATGTAAGGAAGACTAGTAAACTGCCTGAACTTTGAAATGCACTCCTCAAACCTCATATGAACCACTGATTAAGGGCAGGAGCCTCACTGTTCCAAGGAATTGAAACACAACCCCTAACCCATCATAGGAGGACCATTACAATATGCTGACCCAGGGGCAACTGGTGGAGAGTTGGGAAGAAAAATAAAAGAAAAAAGGAAGAAATGAGCATCAGCAGCCACACACAGTAGGAGAAACAGACTCCAAGTAATTAAACAAGCTGAGTAACCACCTCCAACTCTGAGGGCAAGAAAGGGAATCAGAAAAAAAATTATCAAAAATGTCCACCTTCCACACACACATACCAAGAAAATCATAATATGCAAAGAAACAGAGTGTTACCTATATATATACACAGGGAAGGAAAAGTAGTTTCAATGAAAACTGTCTCAAGAGTATCACACATTTTAATATAGCTAACAAAGATATCAAAGCAGTTACTATAAACATGAACAAAGAACAAAAGGAACCATTTTTAAAGTGTTTATGATGATGACTCATCAACAGAATAAGGAAAAATTGTTTTTTTTTTAAAAAAAAAGAACCAAATGGAAATTCCCAACTGAAAGATATAATGACCTAACTGAAATATTCATTATAGAGGCTTAATATATTTGAGCTTACTGAAGAGATAATCCATAAAAATACAGTTTGCCAGGTGCAGTGGTGATTGTCTTTAACCTCAGCAATTCAGGAGGATGAAAGAAGACAATTGCAAATTGAAGGCCAGTCTCAGCAACTTAGCAAGGCCTTAAGGAACCTAGTGATAAAGCACCACTGAGTTCAATGTCCAGTACAAAAAAAGAAAAGATTAAGATCACCTAAGCTGAAGAAAAAAATGAATTTTTAAAAATTTTTCAAAATCAAGAACTGTAAGTGTATCACTCCATTTTTTGGAATTTATGATGTGTGACTGCTATTTTAGGCCTCACCACCCCTTTCCCCTTAGTACCCACATCTGAACAGGCTGATGAGGAAGTCAACATGCACCTCCCACCTTTGGCTCCAGAAGGAAATTCAAATTCTGTAAATCCCCAACAGGTATATAAGAAATTCTCCCTAATCCCCTAGCTATTATAAATGTCTAATCCACTCTTGGCTTTATTGACCCTACTGGCCCCAGGAGTCTCTCCTATTAAAATTATGATTATTCATACTGTTTTATTTCATTTTGACAAAGTCATATTTGCAAAGAATCTCATTTCAATACCCATGTACTCCCCTTTTCTCTTCCCTTCTCTCTCCTCTCCTATACTGATCTGCCTTTTACTACTTTATCTTTCTATTGGTATTTTCTACATAAACAATATGTGGCAATGGGAAGTCAGTCCCTGATCACTCTGGGAACCAAAACAAAACTAAGAGGTGTCTGGGAAACAAGATAGCTAGGAAGGAGCCAGGGTAGAGCTGGGTGGAATTAACCAAGGAATGCATGCTGAGGCCGCCTGGTCTCCAGCTTCACCTTGGCGGCACATGGGCAAGAGAAAAGCCACAACCCTGCCCTGGATCCTCACACCAAATCTATCCCTGCACACAGCTTAGAGACACCAGAGGTACCCCTTTTCCTCCAGCCCCACAACCCCCAAACTCATGGTCACACCTCTAGCCCTGAGGCAGATGCCCAACCTGGGTGAACCCACCTCTAATGTGCCACCTCCCATCTCCAAGGAGAACCTCTCTACAAGCTGCTGTCCCCCACCCAAGGTGCCTACACTCTACCCCAGGGGTTCCCAGCACCTACCTCCTTCAAGGCCCTCAGCAACTTCGACCAGGTCTCCACCCCTGGGGATGCACAGCCATGGTGGAAGTGGCTCCTGAATTCCAGTAGCTCCTGAGCAGCGTTGGAGACACTGTCAGCATCGGCGGCTTCGGCGGCTCCTCGGCTACCGCTTCTCCTGCAGTGGCTCTCTCCGTGTCCTCGGCTCCTCCAGCAGCCGCTCCTCTGCCTATGGCTCCTCCAGCGGCAGCTCCTCCGGCTCCGGCTCCTCCGGTTACGGCTCCTCCAGAGATGGCTCTCTGGGCGTTCACAGCTTCGGCAGCTCCTCCGGCAGCGGCTCCTCCAGTGGTAACTCTCTCTCTCCGCGTCCGAAGCTTCGGCAGCTCCTCCGGCGGCAGCTCCTCCGGCTACCGCTCCTCCAGTGGTGACTCTCTCCGCGTCCGAGGCTTCGGCAGCTCCTCCGGCCGCAGCTCCTCCGGCAGCGGCTCCTCCAGTGGTGACTCTCTCCGCGTCCGAGGCTTCGGCAGCTCCTCCGGCCGCAGCTCCTCCGGCAGCGGCTCCTCCAGTGGTGACTCTCTCCGCGTCCGAGGCTTCGGCAGCTCCTCCAGCCGCAGCTCCTCCGGCAGCGGCTCTCTCTGAGTCCTCAGCTTCGGGGACTCCCTCGGTGGCGGCTCCTCCGGCGGCAGACCCTCCAGTGGAGAAGGCGGTGGCAGCTCTTCGGGTATCCAGGTGGAAGAAGAGCAACCGGCCCGGCTGCCTTCCTCCGCCGGCGGCTCCTCAGCTAATGGCAGGGATTGAATAGGAAATAGACTTTTCCTTAGCTCAAGGCTCCACCCTCACTTCCGGTTTCCCTTCGGGGGCGTGGTAGCAGAGATAATTCCTGAATTGGGACCAATGGCATTGCTGTTTTTCCCAAACCCTTATTTGCATAAAGGTGAGCCAATAGCATTAGCCCAAGGGGTATATATACTGCTGGCTGCTGCACGTTAAAGCGTTAAGCTAGTGTCCACTGGTCAGGAGGAAGTGTCCTGTGTGGGATTTACCACACAGGAGCCCTGCCAAAGACAATTGGTCCTCGGCTTCTGTGGTCTGCTGAACATCTGTGGGCAGTCTGCCACTTCCTAGGAACCCACCCACCCATACAAGCAAGAAACTACTTTGACTACAGGGACCTTTTAGCAAGGTATGTGTACTTATTTGTATCCTTGCAAGTGAAATTATATTTTCTTTATATATATAAAATGCCATACATACTAATTATTCAAAATAAATTATTTGAAAATTATATACAGGCAGGGGGCTAGGTTTGCAGCTCAATGGTAGACCACTTGCCTAGCATGTGTGGGGCACTCTGATTATTAGTACCACATATAAATAAATAAAATAAAGCTCCATTGACAACTAAAAATAAGCAGACACAGGCAATACATGCTGGCACATTCCTGTAATCCCAGATATAAGGAGGCTGAGGAAGAGTTGCAAGTTCAAGTTCAAGGTAAGGAATTTAAGGAGACCCGGGTCAAAATTTAAAAAGGACTAGTTATGTAGCTCAGTGGTAGGATGCTTACCCAGCATGTGGGAGCCCCAAGAAAGTTAGAGACACCCACACACATAGAGAGACAGGCAGAGAAATGCAAGAAATAAAAGTGTGACATAACCACAGGTGTGTAAGAGTGTATATTATGGGACTAATAGAAGTGTATTATGTATATTTCTTTAAATCAGATTTTTAAAATAATGCCCACATACCTTTTTATCACCTAATAAACTAGAGGTTAGTTTATTAGTTACTAGGCAGTTATGTTGAGTATGAACATATATGTGGTCTGTATTTTTTAGGATCTTAGTACTGTGGTAGAGAAAATTATATACATGGAGAAGTTAAATTATTTTATAAAAGTGATCATAAAATTTTATAGTGACATTTAAGAATTGCAATTCTTACACATACATACATAGTATACAGCACAAAACTTTTGTTTTATAGTAATTAAGGGTGAGAAGTCTCTTAGAGGAAGACTCATTTTTAATACTGCAGGAATTAAATGCTTCAAGTGGACCTAGTGACTTAAAAGTTATTTTGTGTAAAATATTTCAGTGTGCTCTCCAAATGATATCTCATTTATGTTTTTAGTACCCCCTGTTAAATACCAATAAAACCAAGAATTAGCAATAAAAAATTCAACAATTTCTATATTCCCCATTGTTTGTTTTGCTTTTAATGTATTTAGAATAAACTCCAAACCAAAGCAGATACCATATCATACTCACTGACTTGGTTTTGGCATAGGGAAATGAGCATCAGACTAAGCAAGGGCTGGTAAAGGAGGAAGAGTCAGAAAACACAGCTGACTGAACTGGAGACACTGTGTGAGGCCCATGGATTGCAAGCTTCCACTCTAACCGCCTATTAATAGGTAAACTGAGGATTAGTCAAAGCAAAATCTTGCAAAATCCACTGATAGAATGAGAGGAGTTAGGATTCTTGTTTGGTAATCTACCTGAACCATAAATGGCAAAAGAAAAACGAACCAGGTAAGCCACCATTTCTTTGAAATCATATGGTCCTAAAGGTGTCTACATGTAAGTTCACAATGAAACTACAACCAGGTGGCAATGCTATTGTTGTGTTCTCTGAATTCTAGCTAATGCATTATCAAGGAAAATTACATTAGTTGTATTAGAAATGAAGAGTGCTCTTTTGAAAAAAAAAAAAAAACACCCTGCCTGTGATAAGATTATTAACATGAAAACTAATTTGACAATCAGCTGAACAAGTATCAGAAAAAATAAATGCTTCAGTTATTTTGTGATGAAATGCATGAATACTTTCATACCAAAGTGATAGTTAAGAGGTATTGTGAAATAATATGTCGCACCCACAGCAGTGAGAAAAATGCAAAAAAGAGAGAAAAATGAAAGACTTATTCAGGAGCTATGCTTTTTAAAGACACTGTTGAGAGATTTCTCATGCACTACTTGCATGTAGGAAATTATGTATTTTTAAATCAACTAAATCTCTATAAATTTAAATACTATCTATGCTTTCTTATAGAAAACAATGAAATTTACATAAAACAAAGTAATTCTGTAATACTTTTGAAAAGATTTTGGTGCAAAATTACTTAATACAATTTTAAATGGAATGACATTGAAGGAATTTTTCCTTTAGATGTCAGCATATTTTAAATTGAAAATATTCAGATTGTGCTATATAAGTTTACAATAGTTTACAATGTAGACAAGTGATTTTTTTCCCCATGAACTTTTTTTCTAAAATATTTTTAGAAATGCTAATTGTAAGTATTAGTCTAGTGCAGTGTGATTTTTTTAAACAAAACTGTGAAGTGGACTATGACAGATGCATTCATTTCTACAGAGTAAATATTTAGTCACACTAAACTCATATAGAGAATATGATTCATTGAGTACTGCCACATTCATGGGTAGAATTTAAATTCCACCACTCCTACAGAGGAGTGTTTACACATGATATTTGTGAAATTTCTGTATGAAAGATTTATCTCTTCTTTCACTTTACTGTTATTGCATAATTTTCATCATAATAGACTCATCAATATATATTTTACTCTATGCTTTGTAATGTAGTTCTGTATTTAATTTGTTGTTGAAATTGTTGTAGAAGAAAATGCTTCCATGGGTTAGTTAATATGTCACTTTGAAATATCCTCATCCTTTGCTTTTTGAGCACTTTCTTACTGATCCATACTAAAGGATGTTATCATTTTGTATTTTCCCTGCACAGCCCCCCAGGATGAACCACTTCACCAAGAACTCTGGTTCTTTAAATCAAGATGTGAATGTTGGGTATGCTTATTGCTTCTGGGGTATCATTGCATCCATCCTCACTTAGAGGACAGAATCAGGTAATTAATGCATGTATACACAAATCTATAACTTTATCTGTCTATCCAACTGTCTAGTCATCTACCTACACATAGTTAAGCATGAGTTCAGGCTGATGCCTCCAACTCTGATTCAGGAACAAAATGTTCAAACTTCCCTTTTTGCCTACCAATAAATTCCCTCTCAGAATGAGAAAACTGGTTGCCAACATTCACTGTTCATTTATTTATTTGTTCAACTCCCATCTCCACATAAATCAGAATCATTAATCTGCATTATCATAAAATAAAAATTTCCCAACTAAATTTTGAGTGGAGTTTATGACAAATTCCATTTGTCTTTCGCTTTATAGTTTCTAGTCAAAATACCAATTTCCAGTGTTATATAAGCTTTCCCATTTTCCCCGAACCTGTTAGATACAGTTGTGTCATAACTGGAAAGCATTTAGGTTTACTCCCGTGTGTGTGTGTGTGTGTGTGTGTGTGCGCGCGTTCGCGCGCGCATGTACATGTTTTAGTTTCCATACACTCAACCTCATTCTTAGTGATGTGCTATTTTATGGCTTTGGATACATTCCTAGGGTCATGTACCTTGTGTCCAGTGGCTGATCACCCTGAAAGTTTCCCTGTGAAACCCTTTGCAGTTGAGCACTCTACCAAGCATCAGCTTCTGGAAACCACTGACCTAATTTATCCCTATAGTTTTGCCTTTGTAATAAAATTATCATCACCATTCTCATCATCCTTTATTTTTAGATAAACATTAGATTCATTTTATTATGTTTTATTCCTCGTCACTCTAAACATCCAGAAAGAAATTTATAGAATTTGGTCTTGATCTGAAAATTCGCAAAGCCTTGCCATTTTAGGTCAAGGTTTGAAGCCCAGAATTTTCCAGGGATGAATGCAGTGCTTTGTTGTTCTGCTTTGCAGCTTCTCTCTTTCCACATTTATACAGATTTTAAGATTTAAGACTAGATGGGGGTTAGAATCAGAGAAGATCTCGAGGTACAATTGACAATGAGAATTACACATTTTTAAGGTGCACAATGTGATGAATGCATTGTGAAAGGATTACCTCAGTCAGGCTAATTAACACCTCCATCACCTCACGTTAGTTTCACTTTTTTCTTTATGGGGAAAACCTTAGGGTCTAAGGTCTACTCTTAGAAAATTCCAAATATACAATACAATATTATTAATGAGGGTTATTATCCTAAACTTTATATCCTCATTGCTCACTTATCATAGGACTGAAATTTTGTACACATTTACCAATCATTCTCCATATTTCCTAACCCCTCACCTCTGGTGACCATTATTCTACATTCCACCTCTACAATTTGAATTCTTTACATTCCACATACAGGTGAGATTATGCAATATTTGTCTTATTGTGTCTGGCTTATTCCATTTATTGTAATATCATCTGTTTATCCATGTTGTCACAAATGGCATAATTTCCTTCTTTCCTAAGTATGAATAATATCTTTCTCTCTTTCTCTCTCTTTGTCTGTGTGTGTGTGTGTGTGTGTGTAAGAATTTCTGTATCCATTCATCTTTTGATGAACTATTAGGTTATTTCTGTATCGTGGCTATTATGAATAAGGCTGGAATGAACATGGGTATGTAGGTATCTCTTCAATATATTTATTTCATTTATTTTTGGATATTTTCTGTGAACTGGAATTGCTGGGTAAAATGATAGGTCTGTTTTGATGTTTGGGGGGTTTTTTTGTTTGTTTTGGGGGGTGAGGTACTGGGGATTGAACCCAGGGGCACTCAATCACTGAGCCACATCCCCAGCCCTATTTTGTACTTTATTTAGAGACAGGGTCTTACTGAGTTGCTTAGGGCCTCACTAAGTTGCTGAGGCTGGCTTTGAATTCGAGATCCTCCTGCCTCAGCCTCCCAAGTGCTGGGATTACAGGCATGCACCATCGCACCCAGCTTGTTTTGATGTTTTTGAGGAAGCTTCATTCTGTTTTGCATAATGGCTGTATCAGTTTACTTTATTACAAACAATGTACAAAGGTTTCTCATTTTCTTCCTCCTTGCCAATACTTATCTTCTGTCCTTTGGATACTAGCCATCATATCATTTGTAAGGTATTATTTCATTGTGGGTCTAATTTGCATTTTCATGCTAGTGATGTTGAGCACATGTTCATGCATATGTTAACTGTTTGTACACTTTTGGTGAGTAAAATGTCCACTCATACTTATGCCAATTTTAAATTGAGTTCTTTTTATTTTAAGTTGAATGAATTCCTTCTGTATTTAAATATTATGCTGTATCAGATATCTGATTTATAAATATTTTCTCCAATTCAATAGGTTGCTTTCTCACTCTGTTGTTTCATGTCCTATGAAGAATTTTTAGTTCTTTTTAGTTTGACATAGTCAAAGTTTTTATTCTTGTTCTTTTTGCTGGTGTATTTGGCATCATGTCCAGAATATTGCTGCCAAGACCAATGATAAAGATTTTGTCGTACATTTTGTTCTATGAACTTTTAGTTTCAAGAGTTGCATTTAAGTCTTTTATCTACTTTGAGTTATTTTTAATTTTTTAAGCAGAATGTAAGGTAAGGGTCCAATTTTATTCTTCTGAATGTAGATATTAAGATTTTCTAGTTATATTTATTTTAAAGTTTTCTATTCCATGTATATTCTTGGTGACCTTGTTAAACAATTAATTGACTATATGTTCTTGGGTCTATTTTGGGCCTGTCTATTCTATTACGTTGGTCCATTTCTCTTTTAATGCTAGTACCATAACCTTTTAATTACTAAAACCTAGTCATATAGTTGTAAATTTGAAATGTGATGACTGCAGCTTTTGTCTTCCTCAAGTCTGTGTTTAGTTACTCAGACTCTTTTGCAGTTCCAAGAAATTTTGTAGATTTAAACAAAAATCCATGAAAAATAACATTAGAGTTTTAACAGGGATTACATTTAATTTGTAGACTATGAACTGAGTCACAGGGTCATATGAGATTTTTATCTAGATCTGCGGGTCCTCACTTTGGAGGTACAGATGGACATGTGCTTGTGAGTAGGTAGGGTTTCTGCCCAGATTGTGATGAAGCAGGATTGAGCCAGGCCACAGATCTGTCTTTCATTGCTAGAACTTAAGAGACTGGGGAATGAAATGATGAATTTAGCCCAACAAAGATTTATATTTTGTTTCCTAACATGATTATTTTTGAGAAGACTCTAAGTAGAGATGAAGTTCAAAACTGCTTCAATATTACTTCCTTCTCTACACAGTTTAAGTTGTTTATGACATCAGATGATCTTTAATTTCAATGTCAAGTACCTTGTAAAAATTGTTTTTAAAGAGTTCATGTTAGGTAAAATAAGATTATAATAGTGGTAGTCCGATACTATCAAATAATTTAAAAATATGGCAAACCCTAGCTCCCAAAGCATTCTTTAGGAACATTTGTGTTAGAAATATTAGTTCATTGGTATTGAGGTTAATATCAGAGACTCGATGATGTTTGAGTGATGGATTATGAATAGAAAAACAATATAATATTTAATGTCATTAGAATAATAATATATTCTAGAATCCATGACCCTTGGACTTAAGCTAAGTTGGTTAAACACTTGATGTGTTTTATGGAGCTTCCAACTATCTGAAGAAGAAAATTCCACATACACAAACTGTCTCCTAAAAAGTGAAAAAATCTGGAATCAAACCTCATATTTTCCATTTTCCTTTTGAACCTCATGTTTGTGTCAAATGAGAGTTAACTTGAGGGTATGCTGCGTGATTAATTCTGGACACATTAACTATTAAGACACTTTGTTTTATATTCTCCTTAGAAACAGATCTGGGTATGCCTGTATTCTCCTAAATTTAGCTCTTCTGGCCACTAGTATCTCATTTTCTGTCTCATATTTATCCAGTATGCCCTTAATAGCTTCTCATTTCTCTTCAATAAACCTCTCTCCACTTTCAGCTTAATTATCTGTTCTCTTTATTTTGTTTTGATTCTGACAATGAAGCAGAATTCACATTAGTTCTATTTTGATTTACTTGCAAACCTGATTTCCAAAGGCAGTTCTCCAATATTAAGCTTTTTAAATTGCTTTCTTGTCCTTTGGGTTTACAATAATTTCATGAGTATTTTCACTAAGTGGATTTTTAAAACTGTCACATTTTCACCACAATAAGAACCACCATTGGGCTGAGGTTGTGGCTCAGTGGTAGAGCACTTGCCTAGTATGTGTGAGGCACTGGGTTTGATTCTCAGCACCACATATAAATATAAATGAATAAAAATATTTAAATAAATATTTTTAAAAAGTAAGAACCACCGTTTAAAAAAAATAAGATCTACTCCTTCATGGGAAAACTGCTGTTTGAATCTCAGATACAATTCATACCTGGAATTAACTTGAGACCACGTGTGACCCTAATTTTTGTGTCTAGAGACAACCAAATACATGTAATGTGAATATTCCCTGTTCCCTTCCTGACACCTACATGTAATTTGGGGTAATCTATCTAGTCTTATCTATCTAGGGCCACAAACAAGTTAAAGTTAGATGACACATAACTGCTGTGTGGTATTCATACAAATCAACAGATTTGCAATAAAAAGAAATAAATAATGCATAAAGATTTTATTGTGCTTCCACATCTCCTATAATACCAGATAAAGTTACATGACTACAATTAACTATCTTGCATTGCAAATGTCCTGCTCATTGTCTAAAGCCATCAGAACAGTCTGCAGGTCATTTGCATATGATCTAACAGTGCATGCCTCCAGTGTAGTTTTAAAATCTTAATACCTCTCTCCAAAGAAAGGCAGAGCCCACCCTCATTGAATTTAGATCCTAAAGGACAGTGCTCCAAGTATTCTTTTTTTTGGTGCTGTTGTTCTTTTTAGTTATACAACAGCTATACATGAGAGTAGAATGTATTTTGACATATCATACATACATGAAGTATAACTTTCCATTCTTGTGCTTTTACGTGACCATCAAGTATTCTTTAAGGCTGTCTGACTCAAGAGGGAGAGAGAAAAAGGTGATGAACTAGCAGCAATTTTTTAATATAACCATGAATTTAAGTAAAAGTAGATTATTATGTTAATAATATCAGAACAGAAAAATAGGGAAATGATGGAAAGTGTTTTAAAGGTAGTTCAGGAAAATATATCAAGACAATTTAAGCAGAGAAATAGAGACATGAGAAGGCTCTAATTTCCTCACTTGTAATAGATATTTAATAAATTTTAGCTCTTTTTAGCATATACTAATAGGAAAATCAATGCTTTCTTCTTTCTTCACCGACATAGAAACAACTAGTTCATGCATTTTCTAGTTTCCTACATCTTGTGCGGCTTGTTTTGTCTTATTGTGGCTAGGAACACTCACCAACCCTTAGGCGCCAGGCTAAATAGAATGAATACTTGAACAAACCATTCAGCAGAGGTAACGGCTTTCTCTTATTTCAATTGCCAAAGTCACTGAAAACAAACTTAAATTCAAGAGTGAAACCATTTGCCATCTCTGTCTCAGTTTGTTTTTTCTGCCTTGTATAATGCCATATATCAAATAATCACCATCTCTCAAAAGATTTGTTGTTCGGGTAGCCAGCCAATCCTCAGCAGCAGGCTCAGTGATATGATAGTAATTGAAAAGTCTTATCTAGATATTTTTACCCATTTTCAGTCAACATGAAAAAATGTGTGGAATCTAGGCTGTCAAATAAGCTAAGGCAATTATCTAATTAAAAATATTTTATATTTTATATTGAGCAATCCTATATCAATCATACCACCTCAGAAATATAAATCTCAGGCTAAAATAGAGATAAAATTGGTATAGTATAAACTAAAAGTCTACTACTTTATTGCTGCTGAGATAAGATATGTCCCAAGCAGTTGAGGGAAAAGAGAAATAAAAGTGGTGGTTTAACACTTTGTATATTGTGAAAAAATACACATGATGATTTTATATTTCTGGTTATTCATTTTACCCTACTGATGGAGAAAAAATGTGGGGGGATTCTTGCATGTGGATAACAACAACTGAATGGTTTTTAAGTCATATGTAATTGTGTCTGTTTCATATTTAACACTCTTCGCTAATAATTTTATTGATAGTTTATTATCACTGCATTTTCTTTAGCAAAGAAGCAAAAGTGGTTCACAAATTCAGGCTGCCTTCCTACTCCTGGTGAATTGATCTGGTTGATGAGCCCTGCCAAGCTCCTGGTTGTCATTGTTCTCCACCGTGGCACACTTCAGTGATTGACCCACATTCTGTCACTCAGCAGAGCTGTGAGTAGTTATTACTTATCTAAGAACTGGGGATATTTTATCAAGGAATAGTGTATGCCATTTTTATATAACAAAGACTTTACCCATGTTCTCAAAGTCTTTCTGCCATTCTGCTTGTAAGATGACAATTCATTCCACACTTATGATGATTACCTCAATTTGTTTTCCTTTTTTATTTTATTCATCTTCCCTGTAAGGCCTCATCTACTCTTTCTTTAGGTCCTTCTGGAAACTCTAAATTTCTACTTAATTATGAAGATTAATGTTGTTATTTTTGTGTCAGAGTTCTGATTCCAGGCCATGTCCTATGTGATATATTTTAGGAACCAATTAGCAGCTTAATGTGTTTTTCTGATTTGATATTAGAAGATAATTGCTTTAGAGAGAGAAGATTATTAAGATTTTTTGAGCATCTTTTTTTTCAGAAGTATTTTTAAGTTTAAATAGCATAACAATAAGAAAAAAGGTAATATGAGTTTTGGAAAACAAATGTTGCAGAAGTACACAACTGGAAGCTACCAGGTCTAGAATTTAGACATGTTCCATGTACCACAGTATATTGAAATGCTCCTTTATACCTTTGAAATCTAGTACTTCTCTTTTCCTCAGAAAACGCTTACATGTGCTTTAACTAATTTTTTAGATATATATAAATCTTGCCTTCAGAACAGAATGAATTCAGTTTAACTCAATAACAATATTTCTTAAATCCACCCAAAAGAAAAATACATTCCGTGCCTGTGGGGTGTCTTTTACCTTTTGGGTTGTTCTTGTTTATTTGAAGTTTTAAACCATATTAGTGTCTGCACAAAGAAAGAACTCCTATTAGCTTACAAAACTGTTGTAGAAATGATCTTTGACAAGGGATGCTTGGAAGCATGGTCAGCTGTGTAATTTGAGGGGTCCACTGCAAACTGAAATGAAAAACTCTAACTAGTGACAGAAAGTCAGTCTTTCTTACTCCCCAACCTACCAATCCAAACCATAGCAGCCCCAGGGATTGCAAATTCTACGTGAGGCTATCCTCAGTACCTGGGTAGTGAGTGAGCAAGAGGCCCCACCAAATCTTTGAAGGCACCATGGATCTGCCCACTTAAGTTAGTGTTGGTTGTCATCTTACCCATCTCCAGATGCTGAAGGACCCTCCCTGGAATATGATCCTACCAACTTCCAGCCCACAGGAATAAGACTTCATTCATAAAACAAAAGTTCTAAGGTAAGCAGAGTAAGAATTTCCCAGTGGTGACTGCAGAACATTAAACACCAAGTGTGGGGTATTTTGGGTCCTGGACCCCATGCAGCTTCACTGCTCATGTTGCAAAGAAGCCAATCTTATTAGAGAAATTAATAGAGAATTTAAATTCTGGTCCTTGGAAAAATTAAAATGTTTTTAATACTTTCCTGATTTTTGGCTATGAGAATAAGAATCTCTATACATTATTCTAGGATTAGTGCCCACTTTAGGAGTAGGGCACAGATCATGGGAGTACACTTGGAAACTTGTTGTGAAGCTAAATGTTGAAATTAGAACATAGGGGAATATATAAAAATGATTGACAGATTTAATAAAAGAAAATTGAACTAGGCATGGTAGCACATGCCTGTAATCCCAGGGGTTTTGGAGGCTGAGGCAGGAGGATCACAAGTTCAAAGCCATACTCAGCAATTTAGCAAGATCCTGACTCAAAATAAAAAGAAAATTTAAAAATTTG
This sequence comes from Glaucomys volans, assembly GCA_020662805.1. Lineage (NCBI taxonomy): Eukaryota > Metazoa > Chordata > Mammalia > Rodentia > Sciuridae > Glaucomys > Glaucomys volans. Next base: position 100,522 of record JAJEJO010003782.1, on the reverse strand, counting down.
TTAGGAGGACAAGACATTGTAATCTGTGTACTTACCACCGAACAAAACAATAAAAAAAGACACAAAAAGACTTTTGGAGATGATGGATATATCTATTACGTTCACTGCAGTGATGGCTTCAAGGTGTATTCACACACCAAACTCCTCAAATAATATTCATTAAGTGCATGCAGCATGCAGTTTTAAAAACGTCAACTATACCTCAATAAAACTCTCTAAGAAAGAGAATATTTACATATTTTGTGGGATTAAAGAAGAAATGAGCCAGGCATGGTGGTGCACACCTGTAATCCAGAGGCTCGGTAGTCTTAGGCAGGAGGACCATGAGTTCAAAGCCAGCCTCAGCAAAAGTGAGGCATTACACAATTCAGTGAGACCCTGTCTCTAAATAGAATACAAAATTGGACTAGGGATGTGGCTCTGTGGTCCTGTGAGTTCAATCCCTGTTACACCCCCCCCCCCAAAAAAGAGAGTGAAAAAAGATGAAGGATAAGTGGAAAGAAATGGAAAGACTGAACAATAAGGTTGGGCTAGATTGTAAATCATTTGAATTCTTAGAAGAAGAGTAAAACTCTAAAGTGACCCATTACTGGAAAATGATATGGATATGGCCTAAGATTGATTGGTTGATACATGCTTTAATTTTCTTGACAAAAATTGCATTGCCTGATGATGGTTTTGCGTTAAAGAGTTTTACATGTTCACAAAATGTATTTGTTAAATTTCAGACTGTCAAGAGAGATGTGACATAGTAGTGGAAAGTGGGTTGTGGACATGAATAGTAATCTTTAGAGCATCCAGGTAGAAATAAAGCTCATAAAGAGGGAATTCCACAGCATAATAGCTTAAAGGAGGTGCAGAATTTCAAATCCACATAAGAGACCAACAACTTTTAAGAGTAGGCAAGCAGAAAATGAAAACCATCATTGCCAACCTTAGGCAATAATGTCATATACATAACTGAAAACTTGAGCAGACTGACTACGGAGTGTACTTTTTTTGCCTGACCTAGTTTCATGACAATAGGACTACTACTTCTGACACGGACATTCTGTGGTGAGAGAGAGCAGGATACCTCCCTTCACCCTATACATGAGTTGTGAACCTGAAGGCAAAGGCAAGGTAGAGCCACTGGAAAAATAGATGATTTTTAACTAAGATTTCTTCAGTAATCTGGCAAAACAAAAACCATAGACAACTACGTGTAGAGGATTATGAGTTAGGTCATAACACACACAGACATAGACACATACAGCAATGATCCTTTTCATTAATATTCTCACCAGGTGTTTAATGTGTTCAGTTCAAAATTGGAGCTGACAGGCAACTTCCACAATGGCAGATCAACAACTGAATGGAATGCTGTGCTCCTCTGGTGTAGTATCGTGTCCAGTGCATCATCCTCATATTCCTAGAATATAACAAAATGAGAGTCAAATAAGAGGCTGGAGCTTCTCCTTCCATGCAGCAATGTCTAATACAACAGGTATCAGTAAAGATACATAATTGTGAAGAACTTAGGCATAATTGACAATTGATCAAATTGATATTCCATTTTGCATATCTGTATATCCATATAAATTCTCTTTCTAGAGCTAGATATCCAAATAGCTAAATCTCTATCACTTCTAGATCAGAGCTTGGACTGGGAACCAGAGATAGAGATTATTGCCCATCTTTCAATTGTGTCTGGTTTCACATGCATTTAAAGCTTAACAGATATTGGTATTGGGAAGATAAAAGAAAAATATTAAAACTAAAAGTGTAAAAGTGTAAAAGAATCATAGGCAGAGTTTATAACAGGAGGTAAGGAAGACATTTATTTTTTCAAAGTCAAGCTACTCAAATGCAAGAAATGAGATAATTTGAAAGGTACAGTGATCATATTACTTGGCATATGTTAAGTGGAGGTGCCAAGGAACATGTATGAAAAATAGTTCAGGGATGATGCATGTAAAAATATTCTCAAGCATTGTATATGCATCTTTCTTCAGATCTCAAATGTATTGTGAGGGCCCTCAATCTTGCTGTGAATAAAGTAACAACTTTGTTTTTTTCTCTAATCAACAAAAGAGTATTTCCTGTGTTCATGTATATTTTAATTTAACTTCCTTCATCTCAAGGCTGAGCTGCAGCACCCTGATTTGTTATTCATTTATCCTTTCTTTACACACCCTGAAACACTTATTCGTGACCACAATAAAACTGCAATGTGATGATTATGGCAATTATTTCTTTTTACATGCAATAACTAAATAAGTATAAAAATACCAGTCTACATAGCTTTTTGAGAACTACAAAATTAATTCTTTTACAGTTTCAATACCTGAGGATTTATGGTAAGTTTTTTTCAGCCTGATAAGAAAACAGAGTCATTCACTAGATATTCACACCTGACACTTTTCCAAAATGTATTTTATTAAGGACATATGATAACTTATTTTCACAGGCAATTTTATTTTATCATGGATTAGGATATATTTTAGGATTAGGGCAGAAGTTCTTTTTAAATCATTTGACAAAGAGAAACAATGTACAATTATCATATGGAAAATATCAAATTTTAGCAACGTGAAATGGAAGCTGGGCTTCCTTAGAACATATTCTCTTCAGAAGCCATATTCAGTGATGCTGAAAATACCACAGTTCACCCACCTGGTGTATTTACTAGTGAGTTATTGTCCAGTGGGGGAAAAATTGGCCAGAAGAAGCACGGTTAAAAAAAAAATGAAAATGACTAACAGAGGACCCACAATACATATATTTCCCTCCTTTAGAGCAATTCTTTACCATCACTTTTAAAGCAAATGATTCAGGTTTTAGCAAGTTGTGTTCAAGATTTGACCAAATACATACATTGCAAGAGAATTTGAGTATTTGCTTTATGTTCGCTGGACTGCTACTGTTTACAGAGGGCCAACTTCATATAAAAAATATAATGTAAATAACTACAAAACTTGCATATGAGTTTGGGTTGTCTATAAACTTTAGGCAAATACCTCTTTCTCAGGAGGAAAACTTTTTCTTATATGTGATGAAGATACTAGAAAGCCTTACTGTTTAATCGTACAAGGCAGTGGCTTTGGGATTTTAACATCTCTTGTGAATTGAGTTTTTCTTAGGACAGTACTCATGTGTTTCATCTTCTTAGCCATCCCTCCTCACCCCATTTTTTTAAATTGACTAGCTTCACTTGGACCCCTTTTTATCACTCATGTGGTTTCATCAAGGTTCAGGTACCACAAAAGAAAGACTGTAACTTCTTCAACAGAAATAGCTTAAATTCCCCTAACCTTCTGAAGTACCGAAGTTCAAGGATATTACTTAGTCATCACATCTATATGTCCATGTTAGGAGTGAAACATTTTTTGATGAGGTGTAACTATTTTGTTTCTCCTAGTACTTGGCAAACCTATATTATCAAAGTTGTACAGAAAGTTAAAACAAAAGAAAAATCCAAACAACTTTCCAATGTACAACATAAATAAATGAAGAATGCATGTCTGTGATCCCAGTGTCTCGGGAGGCTGAAGCAGGAGGATCGCAAGTTCGAAGCCAGCCTCAGCAACTTCACGAGGCTCTAAGCAACTCAGCTAGACCCTGTCTCTAAATAAAATACAAAATAGGGCTGGGGATGTGGCTCAGTGGTCAAGTGCCCCTGAATTCAATCCCCAGTTCCAAAAATAAAATAAAAAACAAAAAAATAAATGAAGAAAATGCATGCTGTTTTTATGGTGTATATACATGAGAAGAAACATTTTAAATCCATCCAATTACTTGTATGTGAGTGTGTGCACGTGTGGAGATTTGGGGATTAACTGCCAATTCATAAATTCATGTATACCAAAGAGATCCTTATGTAGGATGAATTGGAAGGCATTATTGACCATTATCTGATGGTCTTATTTCTATGCTTTCATACCATATGATACCTATGTGACAAACTTACCTGGTTCTGTATTATTTTCTGGTTCACTAGTAGCTGAACTATTCTTTTTTTAATTTTTTTTATTTTTTTATTTTTATTTAATTTTTTGATTCATTGAACACAAATGGAGTTCAGCAACTGTTTTTCTGGTTGTACACAAAGTAGAGTCACCCCATCAATGCATTCATACATGTACACAAGGCAATGACATCTATCACACATACTATTATTCTTACACCCCAACCTCAACCTCACCCCTCCCTTCCCTCTATGCTCTCTATCCTTTCTCCATTCTTGCCATCATTCCACCCCATAATATGCATCATCATTCACATATCAGAGAGACCATTTGGCCTTTGGATTTTTGGGATTGGCTAATCTCACTTAGCATAACAGTCTCCAACATCCTCCATTTACCTACAAATGCCATAATTTTATTCTTCTTTATGGCTGAGTAATATTCCATTGTGTATATATACCACAGTTTCTTTATCCATTCATCTATTGAAGGACATCTAGGTTGGTTCCACAATCTAGCTATTGTGAATTGAGCAGCTATGAACATTGATGTGGCTGCATCACTCACGGTAGTAATCTGATTTTAAGTCCTTTGGGTATAGGCCAAGGAGTGGGATAGCTGGGTCAAATGGTGGATCCATTCCAAGTTTTCTAAGGAACCTCCACACTGCTTTCCAGACTGGCTGCACCAACTTGCACTCCCACCAGCAATGTATGAGTGTACCCTTTTCCCCACATCCTCGCCAACACCTGGTGTTGCCTGTATTCTTAATAAAAGACATTCTAATTGGGGTAAGATGAAATCTTAAGGGAGTTTTGATTTGCATTTCTCTTATGACGAGGGATGTTGAACATTCTTTCATAAATCTGTTGATTGCTTGTAGATCTTCCTCTGTAAAGTGTCTGTTCATTTCCTTGGCCCATTTATTGATTGGGTTATTAGTATTCTTGGTGTAAAATTTTTGAGCACTTTGTAGATTCTGGAGAATAGTGCTCTATCTGAAGTATGTGTGGCAAAGAATTTCTCCCACTCTGAAGGCTCTCTCTTCACATTGCTGATTGTTTCCTTTGCTGAGAAAAAGCTTTTTAGTTTGACTCTATCCCAATCATTGATTCCTGCTTTTATTTCTTGCGCTTTGGGAGTCATGTTAAGGAAATCTGGTCCTAGGCCAACATGATGAAGATTTGGACCTATTTTCTCTTCTATTGGGTTTCAGGGTCTCTGGTCTAATTTCTAGATCCTTGATCCACTTTGAGTTGAGTTTTGTACAGGGTGAGAGATATGGGTTTAGTTTCATTTTGCTACATATGGATTTCCAGTTTTCCCAGCACCATTTGTTGAAGAGGCTGTCTTTTCTCCATTGTATGTTTTTGGCTCCTTTGTCAAGTATGAGATACCTGTATTTATGTGGGTTTGACTCTGTGTTCTCTATTCTGTACCATTGATCTCCCTGTCTATTTTGGTGCCAATACCATGCTGTTTTTGTTACTTTTGCTCTGTAGTATAGTTGAAGGTCTGGTATTGTGATACCCCTGCTTCGCTCTTGCTAAGGATTGTTTTAGCTATTATGGGTCTCTTATGCCTCCAAATGAATTTCATGATTGCTTGTTCTATTTCTATGAGGTCCGTCATTGGGATTTTAATTGGAATTGCATTGAATTTGTATAGTACTTTTGGAAGTATGGCCATTTTGACAATATTAATTGTGCCTATCCAAGAACATGGGAGATATTTCCATCTTCTCAGATGCTCTTTAACTTCTTTCTTTAGTGTTCTGTAGTTCTCATTGTAGAGATCTTTCACTTCTTTTGTTAGATTGATTCCCAAGTTTTTTTTTTTTGAGGTTATTGTGAATGGCATAGTTTTCCTAATTTCTCTCTCAGAAGATGCATCATTTACAAATAAAAATGCATTATATTTATGAGCATTAATTTTATATCCTACTACTTTACTGAATTCATTTATGAGTTCCAGAAGTTTTCTGGTGGAATTCTTATGGTCTTCTAAATAGAGAATCATGTCATCAGCAAATAGGGATAGTTTGATCTCTTCTTTTCCTATTCGTATTCCTCTAATTTCTTTGGTCTGTCTAATTGCTCTGGCTAGAGTTTCAAGAACAATGTTGAATAGTAGTGGTGAAAGAGGGCATCCCTGCCTTGTTCCAGTTCTCAGGGGGAATGCTTTCAATTTTTCTCCATTTAGAATGATGTTAGCTGTGGGCTTAGCATAGATAGCCTTTACAATGTTAAGTAATGTCCCCACTATCCCTATTTTTTCTAGTGTTTTGAGTATGAAGGGGTGCTGTATTTTATCAAATGCTTTCTCTGCATCTATTGAAATAATCATGTGGTTCTTGACTTTAAGTCTGTTGATGTGGGGAATTACATTTATTGATTTCCAGATGTTGAACCAACCTTGCATCCCCGCGATGAAACCCACTTGATCATGGTGCACTATTTTTTTAATATGCTTTTGTATGCAATTCACTAAAATTTTGTTAAGAATTTTTGCATCTATGTTCATTAGGGATATTGGTCTGAAATTTTCTTTCCTTGATGTGTCCTTCTCTGGTTTTGGTGTCAGGGTGATATTAGCTTCATAGAATGAGTTTGGAAGGGTTCCCTCCTCCTCTCTTTCATGAAATACTTTGAGGAGTATTGGAATGAGCTATTCTTTGAAGGTCTTGTAGGACTTGGCTATGAATCCATCCAGTCCTGGACTTTTCTTTGTTGGTAGACTTTTGATGACTTCTTCTATTTCATTGCTTGAAATTGATCTATTTAAGTTGTGTATATCCTCCAGATTCAGTTTGGGTGGCTCATATGCCTCTAGGAACCTGTTGATGTCTTTGAGGTTTTCTATTCTGTTGGAGTATAAATTTTCAAAGTAAATTCTTCTTATGCTTTGAATTTCAATTGTGTCTGTTGTAATATTTCCATTTCCATCATGAATTTTAGTAATTTGGAGTTTCTCTCTCCTTCTCTTCGTTAGCATGGCTAGGGGTTTATCAATTTTATTTTTTCAAAGAACCAACTTTTTGTTTTGTCAATTTTTTGAATTGTTCTTTTGTTTCAATTTCATTGATTTCAGCTCTGATTTTGATTATTTCCTGTCTTCAACTACTTTTGGTGATGATCTGTTCCTCTTTTTCTAGGGCTTTGAGCTGTAATGTGACATCATTGATTTGTTGACTTTTCATTCTTTTATTAAATTCATCCAAGCAATGAAATTTCCTCTTAGCACTGTTTTCATAGTATCCCAGAGATTTTGATATGTTGTATCTTTGTTCTCATTGACCTCTAAGAATCGTTTAATTTCCTCCCTAATGTCTTCTTTTATCCATGTATCAGTCAATAGCATATTATTTAAACTCCAGGTCTTGGAGTAGTTTCTGTTTCTAACTTTATCATTGATATCTAATTTCATTCCATTATGATCTGATAGTATACAAGGTAGTATCTCTATGTTTTTGTATTTGCTAAGAGTAGCTTTGTGGCATAATATATGGCCTATTTTAGAGAAGGAACCATGAGCTGCTGAGAAGAAAGTGTATTCGCTTTTTGATGGATGGAATATTCTATATATGTCTGTTAAGTCCAAATTAGTGATTGTGTCATTGAGTCCTATGGTTTCTTTGTTCAATTTTTGCTTGGAAGATCTGTCCCACTGTGATAGAGGAGTGTTAAAGTCCCCAGTATTATTGTGTTTTGGTCTATTTGATTCCTAAAATTGAGAAGGATCTGATTGATGTAGGTGGATGCACCATTGTTTGGTGCATAAATATTTATGATTTTTATGTCTTGCTGATTTATGCTTCCTTTAAGCAGTATGAAATGTCCTTCTTTATCTCTTCTGACTAACTTTGGCTTGAAGTCTGCTTTATCTGAAATGAGGATGGAAACTCCTGCTTTTTTACTCAGTCCATGTGCATGGTATGTTTTTTCCCAACCTTTCACCTTTAGTCTGTGGGCATGTTTTTCTATGAGATGAGTCTCTTGAAGGCAGCATATTGTTGGGTCTTTCTTTTTAATCCAATCTGCCATTCTATGTCTTTTGATTGCTGAGTTTAGGCTGTTTACATTCAGGGTTATTATTGAGATATGACTTGTATTTCCTGCCATTTTAGCTTTTTTGGGGTTTTTAGTTTAACTTTGTTTCTCCTTTGATTGACTCTTTCTTTAGGGTAATTCCTCCCCATGATGACCAAGATTGTTATTTTTCATTTCTTCCTCTTCAAATATTTTGTTGAGAATGTTCTGTAGGGCAGGCTTTCTCTTTGTGAATTCTTTAAGCTTTTGTTTATCATGGAAGGATTTTATTTCATCATCAAATCTGAAGGTAAGTTTTGCTGGGTATAAGATTCTTAGTTGGCATCCGTTTTCTTTCAGAGCTTGAAATATGTCATTCCAGGCCCTTCTTGCTTTTAGGGTCTGGGCTGAGAAATCTGCTATCTGTATTGGTTTCCCCCTATAGGTAATCTGATGCTTTCCTCTCACAGCCTTTAAAATTCTATCTTTGTTTTGTCTGTTAGGTATTTTCATTATAATGTGCCTTGGTGTGGATCTGTTGTAATTCTGTGTGTTTGGTGTCCTGTAAGCCTCTTGTAATTGATTTTCCATCTCATTCATCATATTTGGGAAATTTTCTGATATTATTTCATTGAACAGATTGTTCATACCCTTGGTTTGTATCTCTGTGCCTTCCTCAATCCCAATAACTCTTAAATTTGGTCTTTTCATGATGTCCCATATTTCTTGGAGGGTTCGTTCATGATTCCTAACCATCTTCTCTGTTTGTTCGGCTTTGTTTTCAAGATTAAATATTTTGTCTTCATTGTCTGAGGTTCTGTCTTCCAAGTGATCTATTCTGTTAATTATGCTTTCTTTTGAGTTTTTAACTTGGCATTGTTTCCTTCATTTCCTTGTTTCCTTCAAGGATTTCTGATTGGTTTTTTCTCAGAACTTCCATCTCTTTATTGAAGTGATTTTTTGCTTCCTGCAATTGCTCTATTAGCTAATTATTCATAGCCTGAATCTGCTCTCTCGTCACATCATTCTCTTCTCGGATCATTTTAATTGTGAACATTCTGAACTCCCTTTCTGTCATTCCTTCTACCATGCTATCTTTGGTTTCTCTTGATGTATCATCTATGTTTGTTTGGGATGCTTTCTTCCCGTGTTTTCTCATGTTGCTCATGTATCTTCCCCTCTAGTCATGCGAATCTGAGGGATTGCAATTTCCCTGTGAAGACTTAAAGTGTCCCTGCAGATTTCCAGTAACTCACCAGATGTTTGAGAGGTGCTTGATCAAGCAGTGACCCAAGAAAGGTGCTGTCCCACTACCTCCAGTTTGGGAATGATCAATGCTCCTGGGCAGAGGCAGCCTAGTGTTGATAGACAATTAGATACAGCAAGGTGCTAGACTCTGGGCCAGGGTGTGGACCTGGGCACTAGATCAAGTTGGGGTGGTGTCACAGAACTGTGCTCAGTGATGGAGACGCTGGGCTTGAGAGCCCAGGCAGGCCTGAACTCCTTGCTGGGGGCTCAGGCGGTGGCAGGTGGTTGCTCTCTCCTGGGGACACTGTAAGATGGCACCTAAGGCCCTAAGCTCCCCGCTGGAGTCAGCGACCCCAGCAGCTCCCGGCCAGCCCTCTCCAGAAGCTGCGGCGCAGTGGCTCAGAAGACCCAACCTCAGCTCCAAAGCCCCAGGCAGCCGGAGATGGTCCCTCTCTACCAGGGAAGTTGCTGGCTGGTGCCGGAGCCTGGCCAATGACTCTAAAGCCACTGCTGGGGACCCGCACTCGCTGGCTGGCGCAGGCCCAGGTCGTTGACTCCAAAGCAGCTGTGGGACCTGGCGCTCCCGGGTGGTAGCTGCCCGCGGCCGGGCCGAGCCCAGCCCGGCAGAGTTGGTTCTGGAGCAGCGACTGGGGACCCCTTATATGTGATTTGAATATAAAATCTCGTTGAGAGCCATATTCCTGCTGTTTGAATCCTGAGCATGTAGGAATCCACAGAGCAAGTAGGAGTGCAGCCTTCCTCTAGCCCACCATCTTGAATCTCCTTTTTAATGGATTTGATACTTATTTCAAATGTGCTTCATGGCACAGAATTGAAAAGCTCCAGCTTCAAAATTGCTTCCAAAGCCTCTTGATATCTTCTTGTGAGGTCATCTTTGTCATGGGAGGATGGATTTAAATGTTGGAAAACTAGCCCAAGATCATTAAGAATCTAACCTGATGGCGAGTATGTTGAATTATACTGTCCCTCTATGCCCTTGCTTCCTTGCACAGTGATTGTGGAAATATGAGGCTAAATTTCTTGTGCAATTAGTAAAGTGACCCTAAGGATCTTCTTAAAATAACAGAAGAAGGGTCACTGAAAGGTCTATTGAGAATAACACAGGCATTTCTGGAATAAGTACATGGCCTTCCAGAGTGACCACTCAGAAGTGGGTAATGTCACCAGGTAAGAGGTTTGGGCAGGGGTCATTAAAAACTACAACCAATGGTTTTCTATCAGAGTCACAATAAAAAAAATAGTATTTTGCCTTGGTATCGCTTCTAAACACCTAGAGAAGGAAAATAAACTTGTTAAAATCCAGAAAATTCCAAAAACCCTCTTTTTTTGCCTCCTACCACATACATGGGAGGATGGAAGAGAATGAGAGAGAGCACAAGATCATGTGCACATGAAAGAGAGAAATATAAAAAAAATTTTGTCAGAGACATGAAGATTTCTTTTTCCCATCAGCTAGAGTCCTGTCCACTGGATAGTTCACTGGGGAAAGCTGGGTATTGGATCATTTCCCTCAAGCTCTTTAGACCAAAAATTTAAATTACAGCAATGTATTAATTTAAATAAAATGTAATTATAAATCTGAAAAATGGTTTATAAGTCACACAGGGATCAAGTTTCTAGAAAAAAATACATGTCATGTGTAGGATTCAAAAATTCCATACTAGTGATTTAGAAGCCAAATGCCAAAAGAATAAAGATGTTGAATCCTACAATCCTTCTATTCCTAATTGAACAGAGTTGAATTTATTTGGATTGTTTTGTTAGGTCTATTAGATTCTATTTCACATGTAACCAGCACACAACTGGTCCTGAGAGATTCACTTACCACTAAATTGCTTCCTGGCCAGAAGGTCAAGTGCTATTTGTTGGCATTTGGTCCAATTAGAAACCCCCACCTCTGAGTGCTGGTCTAATCTCTTTCTCCCAACAGAACAAAGCAGAAGTGTGTTGGCCATGGCCTGGTGCACACCTCATTGACTCTGGGGATCTGTTGTCTGAGAAAGTCTGAAAGCTTGGGCTGTCCTTCAGTCTACCATTCCATGAATGCCTGCAATGTCTCCCATCCACCAAGAGGACAGAACTCAGAACCAGAGCCATGAAGATAACCTGTTAGTGGGCACAAGTGTAGTGTGCCATCCAAAGCCACTACTGGAGGTACCCATTTTCCTGTCATGAAATCACAGGACTATATCAAGCTGGACTCCCTCTTCACCTCTCCTACTTCTGCTAATTACCAGCTACTGTCTTAGTCCATTTTATGCTGTTATAACAAAATACTTGAAGCTGGATAATTATAAAGAAGAGAAATTTGTATTATGACAATTCTGGAGGTCAGGAAGTATAAGATCAAGGTGTGGCAGGTTGGATTTGTCTGATGAGGGCTACCCTTTGCTTCCAAGATGGTACCTTGATGGGGAGGAACACTGTGTCCTCACATTTTAGAAGACACAAGACTCATATGTCATTGAGGATAGTAGGATCCAAGAGCAAGTTCAAGTACCAAGATTAAGTCCATTGCCTCACCACCTCCCCACCTACCTCCAGATCCCCAGGATGCCCTAGATAGACCCTGTAAGTTTCCCTACCCTGCCCAGAGCCCTCCTCTCTCTGAGTACCTCTGACCTTTGAGGGAACTAAAAGCCTTGAACATAGATTGGGCAAGATAGTATAAACAGTGCAATAAAGACCAAAAGAAACAGGCTGTCTCCTCTACCATCCCTGCAAAAGGAAAAAGTGATAATTGCAAAGTTTTGAAAAGCAAATAACAAATAGCAACCATTTTACAAATATCACTGTGCAGCGCATCAGCCCTTGACTAACAGCAAGATAAGTATTACAGTTTGGATCTGAAATGTCCCCCAAAACCTCATGGGTTGAAAGTATGGTCCCCAATGCTGCAAGGTTCAGAGATGGGACTTTTAGGCAATGATTGGATCTTAAGTGTTCCAATCTCATTCGTGGATTAATCCATTGATAGCAGAATGGACTACTGGCAGGTGAGTCCTCATTGGAGGAAGTAGGTCACTGGGGGTGTGCCTTGGAAGGGTTATCTTTACCCTGGCCTCCTCCTCCCCTCCTCTCTCTTTTCTAGCTGCCACAAGCAGAATATCTTCCCTTAGGCATCCCCTTCCACCATGATGTTTCTGCCTTATGGTCAGCCGAGCATGAATTGAATCCTCTGAAACCATGAGCCATCTTTCTTCTGAGTTGTTCTTGTCAGGTATTTTAGTCACAGCAACAAAAAGCTGACTAGCACAATAAGTATCTCAGATAAGGAAGTCAAAGCTCTCAGTTCAGTAGACTAGTTCAATACCAACAGAACTTAACTCAAGGCTTGGAGGACCAAGTGCTCATCCCACTATACCTGGCTTTATGGAGCATAGTGAAGGGCTTTATCTTGAACAGCAGGGGGCAATTTGCCGAAATGACCAAACTTCAGTTCTTTGCAGTCTTTCCAAAGGCTGTGGTTTCCTTCTTTGGGACTGCAGTCTTCCCTCTTATGACCGAGAGAAAGCACGAATCTTCAGAGCTGACTGGATGAAGCCCAGCCAGTCTTACCAGGGTGATGCAAAATTGCTACTGAACAGGTGAGCTGTGACAAATGCTTCACTCAAGATCAACTTCACAACCCACTTGAGGGGAGGAACACTTGAGGGGAGGAACATTGTGTGTCCATGACATGGCATGTCACCTGCCATGCAAATGAGATTCCAGGAAAAAGATGCTGATATCAGAGTAAATCTGGACCTTATTCCCACAGCATTGTCATGAGAAGACTGTTGGGGTGATATTTAGACCCTAATGTGTCATGGTAGGTTTCAGTTGTTGCAACTAAAGTGTTGGGTGCCATCTCTGGCCTGGGCCCTAAGTTTTCAGCCTTGAAATTGGTAGTGCTCATAGTTTGGTGAAGTGAAAGATCAATAAACAAATTATTACTCCTACTCCCATGTCTGCAAATGTAAATAACAGCCCCTGTCCTCCAGGGGCTTGCTGGTGCCATGCCTGTACAAGATAAGGGCATAAATTCCTGACAGCAAGTGGCACTCAACAAATACCCGTAGACCAATGAGAAGACAAGGCTAGCAGGACATAGGAAGCTTGTTACTTTGCCTGTGGTCACGAGCTGGCATGTGGCAAGAACAAGATTAGAATACTGGCCACTGGCCATGCAGATGCTGAAGTGACTCTCAAGTTGCCCTCTGAATGAGTCTCAGATATCAATGTCCATCTGTGGATATTCCCTCAAGTTTGAAGAGATGCTCTAACCTAAGGTCAGTGATTTGTTCAAGGAAGTTGGCTCCAAGGCCTATAAAGGGCCCAAACCATGGCAGAAACTCTTGCTAGGAGTTCACATTTCAAGGATAGGTTTGCTGTGCAGCTTCTGGGGAATGCGATCAGCAGATGCCTCTAGCTCTCAGATCCTATAGAACATACCTCAGCTGCAGACAGCCACCCAGTTGGGCTCACATCTTCCCAGGCAGCCTATATACAGGGGTCTAGAGCCCATCCATGTCAGCCCAACATGAATGAATGGATGGTACTTGTTCTCAAGCTATCCATCAGGTTGGCCAAGGGTTCATCAGGCCTACATTGTAATCTGGCTCCTTCTGCTCATATCCTGCTTCCTACCCTTCCTTTCACAGGTGTTCATCCCTAATAGATACCTTGCACTCCACAGTTTGTCTCAGCATCTTTTCAGAGACTTAATCTGCAATGGGGCTGAACACCCTTAGGGGTATGTATGTGTGAGGACCAGGGATGGGGAGAGTGATGGGTACTGACCGCACAGCCCTGGCTTGTTCTGGCACAATGTTCATCATTAAGATGAACATTGTGCCAGAACATGGGGAGATGTGTGAATGGCTTAGCTTAGACTGTAATCCTCCTGCCTGTGCTGAGAACCAGCACAGCAACCACAGTGGGCCGGGGCCACACAGGAGTCCAGGCCCTGGTCACCAGCATCTTCCCAGCTGATCTGCCAATTGCATTGCTCACAACCTGCCCTTATAGCCACAGGTACTGCCCCGTCCAAGCAATCAGCATGTTTCTTGAGCTCCATCATTGACCCCTGTGCTTCCAGTTATTCTCCACATCACACATATCCATAGTAAATTCAAAAAAATACAAAACAGATCTCCTCCTCCACTGCTTAAAACTTCCCAGTGGCTTCCTACTGCTTCATAACCTAGAATATTCTGCACAGCCTGGTCTTGGCAACATTTCCAACCACAACACATATTTGAGGAGGTGGGCTGCTCCATGCCAGGCACAAGAAATAGGTGCTAGAGATAAAGCAATGAACAGAACAAAGTTCCTGCCTCCAATGTACCTCAGTCATAGTGGGACAGACAGTGAGAAGCAAACTATTAATGAGCTAGATCATAGTAAACATCAAGAAGCTGGCAAAGACAACAGGGGGGCAGGTTTTGTGGGGAAAGTAGTTCTGCTTGGACTTGTCAAGTTTAATACTTTATCTCCTTTGATCCTTCTTGCACTCACACTGCTCATCCATCAGTTTCTATAAAATGTAAGCTGGTTTTGCCTCAGGACCTTTGCACTTGCCGTGCCCTCCTCCAAATGCACCCCCTCCCTTTCTCAGCCATCTGAAAGGCAGACAGGGCTCTGACCCCCAGGTACTTTCTTCCTTCAGGTCTCAGCAAGACTATCGCTTCTAGCCCCATGTGTTGAAAACAGGCTCCAATTACATTCCTGACTATTCACTTGTTTTTATGACATTTATCACTATCCATACAAAGAAACTGGCTGTTTGTTTGTTTGTTTATCTGCTGGTCTCATGGCTCTGTGAGAGCTAGGACTATGTCTCTTCTGCTGCCTAGCACATAGCTCAGAAACTGGCACATAGTGGATGCTCGATCAACATTTGTTAAATTCATTTAATCAGGAATAGGAGTCATGGTTCTGTACTCCAAGAGCTCATACCCAGGGAAAGGAGATGTTACTAAAGATTAGCCACAGGTGAGAAAGAGCAAGCACAGGCAGGGCTGAAAGCTGAAGAAGATACCTAACAACCAGGGTGTAGTGATGGATAGCAGTGAAGGCCTGGGCAAGGCCAGCTCAAGAGAAAACCTGGGTAGGAGGGAAAGCTGTGCTTACTAGAAAGCATAGGGCATGGTCAGCCAGACCCAGGGGAGGCGGGCAGGCCTTGGAAAATGGGAGTGGGCAAGGCCTGGAGTGACTTGCCCTCCTCCTTGCACCCAGCAGAGGGAGGTTACACAGGGCTCCACTAGGCCCAGGGCAGGAAGCACCAGCCATGAACATAGCAGCCATATTTCCATGATGCATTCTGACAGCTCCTTCTCCCTGCCATGGAGGGAGGCACCGAGGCCATAAATCAGAATTAACTGCAGTTGTCGTGCACAGGGTAATTCCCCAGCCGCTCCTCACAGACCCAGGAGGCAAGAAACCCCTTCCACCCCTGCTTGATTCCCCAAACTGCAGTCAGAGCTTCCAGGAGTACTAGTTAAGACCTGGGAAACCCTCGTTTTGAATATGGTGGCCCTTCCCAGCCTCCAACCAAGGTAAAGGCCTAAAGGAAACAGGGCTACTGAAACATAACAAAATGTTCTCTGTATGTCAACCTCCACCCATCCCACCACTCACCCACATAAGCCTGGGAGGTGTCTCCGAGCCTCTGCATGGGTGAGGCCGAGGGAAGCCACATTTCCACATCATCAAGAGAACCCCATGGCTTGTGTCAGCTCAGGGCAGGGGGTGAGCAGTGGTGGGACAGGTGAGTTAGGTACAGGCATGCCAGAACAGAGCCCATCAGGCACACCTCCTGGGAGCCATCAGGCTGGCTGCTGAGGGCTTTGTTTAGCAGGAGCATTTGGAGCTAAGCTTGACTGGACCCAAGGATTCCTCTACTCTGGATATTTTTCCTTAGCTTTCTGAGGTCTTATAAAGCATGGTCTTCCCTCCTCATGACTCTGGCTGAGGTCTATGCTAGGGTTAGACTACACCCCTGAAGGCAGGACCCCACTGCCTCAGCACTGTGTTTAGTGCAAAAGAAGCATGTACAATAGGAAAGGCCCCCTTCCCCACCTTATTTCAGAATACTGAGGACCCCAGAGGTAGCCCTAGCACTTCTGAGGGAATTGGGGGCATATTCACAAGTGTGGGAGGTCTGGGGGTGGCTGGCCCTCACAGATTCCTCTCCTGGGTTTTTAGACCCCTGGGCATTCTCGGAGAGCTTTTCTTGAGCCATCCTCCCCAACTGATGAGAATCCCAGTCTGGGCTCCTGGTTCAGAGGCCCCAGTCACACTCTCAGTCTGGTCCTTCATTGCCCCCCAGTAGCTGTCTAGCTCACTGCAGTTTAGTTGACTTTTCCCTTGTTTTTCTTATACAAGGCAATGAACCAGTTCCTGTCACAGGCTTGAAACCCTCCTTACACCTGTAAGGGACCCAGTGCCTGCCCTAAAAGAAGAATACCACAGCCCCTCCTTATCCCCAGGAGACATGTTTCAGCTCCAGAGAAGGCCTGAAACTTTGATTGTTCTGAATCCTATTTATACTGTTTTTTCCTGTACATATCTATGGTGTTTAATTTATAAATTAGGCACAGCAAAGGATTAGCAACAATACTTAATAATAAAATAGCGCAATTATAGCAATATATGCTACTGTGATGGTGGAACCAATAACTGTGACAGCTACTAAGTGACTAGACAGCGTGGTTGTGCCTTGAGCTTATATCCCAGGTTGGGTGGCGCGGGATGATGTTCAATTTCATCACATTACCCAGAATGATGTGAGATTTAAAATTTGTGAATTGTTTATTTCTGGAGTTATTATCAGTGTTTTAGTATTTTCAGACTGTGGTTTACTAAGCTGCAGAAGGCAAAACCATGGATAAGGGGAGGCTACTGTAATCTCCCCAGCAGGTGAAGTCATGCCCTCCAGGGAACAATGGAAACCAATAAGAAAGCATGTGCCTTTGGGGCAATTAAGGTCACAACTTGGAGTGAGGGAGAGGCTCAAAAAGGATGTGAAATTATGGCATGTCTTAAAACATGCTACATGCCAGAGGCGAACGGGAAGGCATCTGGGAGGCTGTCACCAATGTGGGCAAGGGATGAGTGGGGAAGGACCTTGGTGTACACATGGAGGAAATAAGACAGCTGCATGACTAGAACCCACAGCCTGTCAGAGTGGCTTCTCCTACGTGGAGAGGGTGGCAGAGACCCTGGCCAAGACTTCCTAACTTATGGAGTGCCCTGAAAGAGTCTTTCCCCTTCAAATGCTGGGCCTCTCAGCTTTGGTAAGAAGAACTTGACATCGTGGACCACACAAGGGTCCTCCAGACAAGACAGGCTCCAAGAGTCACAAACCACAAGCACACAGAGGCACCTGGAGATGCAACCCATCAGCCCTGAAGTAGTTCATGACACCTGCCAAGACGCCACTCTGCCTGATCCTGCAGGCTTCTGGTAGCCTGCTATCTTATTTAAGCCCCACAAGGGTCTTGGGGGGGAAACATAAAATTGTCACCTTTCAGGAGCAGGAAAGCCAGCCTTGAAGAGGTTGAGTACAAGGTAACACAGCTAGAACGTGTCCATGGCAGAAGTTCAAATACATCTGATTCCACACTTGGCTGCCTTTTGTGACCACCACAAACGACCTTAAGGTGTGTTTATGATCTTCAAGATACTTCCCCATGTTTCATTTAGTTCGATCTTCATGTCAACCCCAGCAAGCTAGAGGTGTCATTTCCATTCTATAAGTGAAAAAATAAAATCTCATGTAATACACCCCTTGACTCATCTAATAAGTGACTAAGATTTAAAATCTAATGCAGGTGTGTCTGGTAACCTAGGGCTCTCTCATTCTGTGTCCCCTCCAGTCTAGGAATTGAGAGTTTTCCTGCAGAAGCATTTCTACTGTCTCCCAGTTCAATCTGGTTCTCACCTAAGTCCATCCTCCTTATTCAAAAGGGTCTGCCCTTGCCACAGAAAGTCAGTGGCACAGAAACTCCAAGGACAAGAAGCAGCAGTCATAGGCCCTATCACCTCATCAATACATGTGACTGGTGCTGTCTGTCAGTTTGCCACCATTAGCCTTGAACATCTCCATTCCCAGATTCTGGAAGACAAAGCTAGAAACAAATCTCCCTATGATTCTATGAATGCCCTTAAATCCAAGGCCATGGCCTCAGGGAGCCTGGAGGGGGTGATAGAGGCATGTTTTGTGAAAAGTGTTCCTCCAGCATTTCCCAGAGAATTTTTATCCCTTAGAGGTGAAAAATAATGAGCGATTACCTCTATCCATGTGGAGGGATTGTCTGCGTGAAAGAAACAGCTTCCAGCAACAAGAATAGTGTGGGAAGATAAGACAAGCGTCATGAGAGGGAGCAGCAGTGATTCCCACTACCTGAGTGCAGGTCATGGGATGACAAGTGATGGAAACAGAAGCACAGAGATCAAAGCACAGGATCAAAGCACAGGGTCATGTTTATTAGGACTTTACCTAATTAGCATTGGACATTCTTTACTTCATATAAACATCCTAACAACCCAGTAAAGTGAGAATTTTCATGTTCCCATTTTATACAGGCAAATTTGGAGGCTCAGTAAACTTAGGAAATTTGTTCAAGGGTTCATAAGCCAGTTTGAATCTTTCCTCTTTGTTCAACACAGCACCAGAAGAAAAGCTACTCTCAGAATCATCTGGAAAGTTCCACCGTTAGAATTTCTAATTTAATATTACTAAGGTATTTTAACATTTGTATTTTTAACAAGTGACAAGATGACCCAGAAACTTTGAGAACTATTCTAGAGGTTGGAGGACTAAAGGGTAGTTTTCTCAAAGTCAACCCAAGTTCAATGCCAAAAAAAAAATGATTTGTATCATCTTGCTTTTCAGGGTGAACTGGGCTGGATGCTAGTGCACTTCTTAGCTATAGCATCCTGCTCCCCTACCTCATGACTGGCTCCTGTGGAGCCATGAAAGTTCCCAAACAGCAGGCTCCAAGGACACAATGTGGTAACACATTACCAAGGACAATGCCAATGTGGTGGGCTTGAGGGGCTCTGACTGACTGCCAGTGATGCTGGAGGCTGTGTGAGGGAGACACCCTTGGTTGGGGGTATGACCCAGGTAGTTTGATCCTACTTTCTACCTCTTTCAAACCACATGAATCTAAAGTGTGCATCCCTGGAGGCTTGGTTTTGCCATTTCAAGGTCAAAAAGCAGAAACTTGTCCTGCCTACAGTTCTAAGGACTCAACCTGTCCCTGACCCACACATAGCTCACAGGAGAGGTTGACAATTGGTGCAGAAAAGGGAGGAGGGGGAGGCAGCAGCCACAGGGTAGTAAGTGGAGGACTATAGAAGACTCCATGCCCTTGTTTCTCAGCAAAATGTCCCTGTCAACTGAGACCTGACCAATGTGGCACTGCAGGTGGTAGCAAGAGATTTAAATTCATAGTTAAAGAACAGTCCCTATACCATCCTACGTAGCTGCTCCTCTGCTCTGCTTCAGGTCAGGCTCCTACTCTGGACAGGCAATCCACATGCAGATGTGATATAAATACCAGGAATACCACCTGGCAAATATGCTTCCTAATGACTCCACACTTCAGATCTTCATTAACCGAGTAGTACAAAATCAAGAAAGCAAGTAATTTGCAGGAACTCTGTTTAAAAGCTTATGTTTTAAATTTCATTGCTTACAGCAGTCACCCATGATTCTAGGGCTGAATGCTTTTAGGATGAGTGTCAATCCTAGCACAGCAGTTGCAAGCCTTTCCTGGGTCACAGGGCAATGTCCAAAAGGAAAATACAGTTTTCAAATAAACAGCTTAGTATATAAGACATGCCCTGAAACCAACTATGTAGATTGAGAAGCAAAAGTCAAAGTTTCATTTACGTTATGTTGATATGAGATTCAGTAAAAATTTTAAATTAAGGTACATATAAAACAAAGCCAACAAATAATGAATCGGAAAGAAAAAGAGCTACTATCTATAAGGCTGCACCACCAACTGCTGTGATGCTAAGGACTGGATTGCCCAGGAGCTGGGGAGTCCTAGGGAACAGGCAAAGCCAGAACCCCCAGTGCAGCACCAGGAACGGGGCTCCAGGGAGACCCACTACCACAGCAAGTCTTCCCTGGCTGGCTTGACCAGGGCCTGGAGGAAAGTCTACCATCTAGATTTCTGAGGATTACAAGAGCTTGTGAGAGGACCAAAGGTACTATTAATTCACTAACTGACCAGCCTTTAGGGCCAACGTTTCCTGACTGTGACTGAATATCTGCATTATCTAGGGAGCATTTAAAAATCTTCAGGTCAAGTCGCACTCCAGAACCATCAGATTTGAATTGCTAAGAACCAGGCACCAAAGCTTTAAAAAGCTTCCAGCAAGTCAATTGGTGTCCAAAGTTGAAAACCATTGCTCTCAAGTACTCTAATTAACTTAGCTTCCTAGATTTATTGGCAGATTTTAATAATCTGCTTTACTTTCATCATCCATGGGGTCATTTAGGACCCAGTACTAAATCCTCCTCACTGCCCATCCCTAACACTCTGTATACTTATTTAATTTGCACTGATTTCCTCAACATGGGCACGAATGGAATCCAATAATTATACTTTTAAAAAACTGAGTACAATTGTGAAATTATATTCTGGTGTCCCCAGCATATAATGTTTTCTAAGAGCACAGTAATATCCTATCCAATTTCTTTAGCCACAAATGTCTCTGCAGAATAAACTGACATCCTAAAAACCATCAGCAAAGCAAAGGATTTGTCTCCCATTTCCAATCAGTCCCTTGGTTTTGTCCCTAGCTCCCCCACCCCCAAAAAAAGTATTTTTGGAAGATCTGCTATCTACCTCTTCAAATAACTTTAAATATTTTTGGTACATGTGATAATGTGATAGTTTGATTTGAAAAATTGTATCAGACAGTCTTATATAATTTTTCCCACTTCATCCTATTCTTGTCCTATTCTTTTAAAAATTCTTTTAGAAGTGCCTCTTCTAATCAAAGGAAGGCCATTTATTTAGAGATCTATAAATAGCCATGATTCTTCAAGATTCTTCTAGAACACTACATTCCTCTAACTCTCTGAAGGGTTGATTTTCCTCCCAGTTTTCTTATTCCTATATAGTCTTGGGAAAAAAAATCCCCTATGGGGAAATCTATGACAGATGCACCAATACAAAAGGGACCGTGCCAAGTACCCAGAGGGATGACAATTACTTGATAAATGAATGGAAAACAGTCTTTCCACCCAGATAGTAGTGTCAGTACTTCTAACAACATTCCTAGGTGATGTGTACCTGCCGCTATTCTCAAAACACACCCAGGAAGACAGCATTATTAGAAGCTCTGCCAGTGGCGACTGCCATGAACCAGTAGATGGATTATCCAATCTCTACTTTCACTCTGCTCTGAATCTCAGACAGATTTTGGGGAAATTTGTTTGGATTCAGAAACAAAGAGAACTGTTGAGATTATTTGGTGTCTTTGGGAATTTCTTTATTGCTGCTTGAGGTTATCAGATTATTTTTAAATTTTTCCCAATCAGCTCATCTTATTTGTGCATTCACATTTCTGTCTGGATCCTGCCTTCTAAGTCAGGCACAATTTACGAGTTTTCAACCACCCCATCTTTATGAGTGGCTAATGTGATTGAGCAAATTCTTTTTTAAGCACTTAAATCAGGAAATGACTTGGTAACATGTCTAAAAGGGACTCAGCCACCAGGAATTATGCTCAGGTCTCTAGTTAATTCATCTTCTCTAACCCAATCCAGAATTTGAAGGTCTCTTGGAAAGATTTGTGTTTTATTCTGCCCTCTACTCTTTCAATAGGTATGCTACTTATTCAAAGACGGGCAAGAGAACTTTGTTTGGAAATTCAGTCCTCATTTTGGATGGGAGAGTAGGGTTGGTTAACTATCTTAATTGTGTTTATTGTTGACTTGTTTCAATTTCCCCATAGTGATGAATTGACTTAGGAGACCAATTGATTTGGAGAGAACCCATGTTAAAAAGTCACAAGACCCATCAGCTACCTCTCAGCCAGACTGTCTCAACATGCCAATCTATCCTTTACAAACCTGTGTTTCCATGCTGAGATTTCTTTCCAGTACTTCCAGGGAATATATAGTTTCAGAATTTCCCAATTTTGAGGAAAAAAAATCAATGAAGAAATAAGAAAAGTGAGATAGAAATTTTATTAATCTCCTTTGAGAAATAAAGTTTAACAAATACCATTAAAACATTACAAGTGCAACAGAAACCACTGATTTCAAGTTGAAAGCAAAAGCAGGTGGACATTTCATGGAAACCAAACATCAGCCAGAATACATTCAGAATCTGAGCAATTATTTTCCTTATAGCTGTTGCCATTCGTGTGTGTGTTCCTATCTCTGCTGCTAATGGTGAGTCATTCTTGCAAACAAAATGAATATTAGTGAATTTACTCACATGGCATGCTTTATATAAATCCTAGAGTGGTGTTCCCAGAAATAACAAGTTTTGCAATAAAATCGGCAATTTTGACATGATTTTGTGTAGTGTCATTAATCTTGCTAGATGATCTGAACACTGCATTATTGGAATATTATCAAATAATGTTTGTGGGCATTTTCCAGTGTTTGAATATTGCTATAGGCTACAGTCCTTTGTAAAGATACAACCTTAAATTTCCTTCTTCTTCTTCTTGCTTATTCTTATTTATTAAACGCATTTTTCAGATATCCATAATAATGATTAAGGAGTATGAGGAATGTTGAAAAGTTTTTAAGAAAAAACTTGTGATTTTGGAAATTCCAGAGAATTTTCAGGAATTTCAATTTCTTGCTTCAAATTCTGAAGACCTTCAGAAATTTGGACACATTGCTTTAAATGATATTTCCTAGTCTGGCACCCATGTCACTGCCTCTAAGGTAAGCTGCTGTGCCCCCTTTTGATAAGGCTGCTGAACCAGCCTCCTACTGGGTTCCCCTCAGTTCAATACCAGAGCCAGAGAGTGAGTCTGCTCATTTAAATAAATGTCCCAGTTAAGACATTTTGATGCATGCCCATATTTAAATGTGCCCAACTTCTGCAGTAACTTGAAAGAATAAAAGTTACAATTAGAGATTAGTACATACCTATAATATTGGCCAAAAAATCGTACTAATCCACAAGAGCAGAAACAGTCTCTGGTTTTTTGCTCACAATTTTATTTATGAGCTTAGCACAATTCCAGGCAATTAGTAAGTGCTTTGTGCCTACTATGGCTGAAGTGGGCATTCCCACAGGTTTGGTTTTGGTTTTACTGTTTACTTTGGCAAATGAATGAGAATGGCACACACAAGAGCTTTCATCCTCTGATATTGCCCATAGTTTCACTGATGTACCTGGAAAAATAGAGGTTCTTCCCCAGAGTCCCCTGGACTTTGCCTACTATGCTTTTCCTCTCTGAAGCTGATGTTCAAAGATCACTTTATTTGTCAAATACCTTCTCCCATTAGAGTGGTGAAATCCATTCTTGTGAGCTCCAGTTTTTCCATCTTGAATATCGGAAGACTCTATTAACAGGTTTGGTATTTCTTTACTTCTGAAAAATTATCAAGCTATAACAAATTATATAAAAATTCATTTAAACATGTACTAGCATTAGCAACACCATTTCCACCCTTCCTGTTGGATAGGCATGAGAAAATAAATGAGATAATGCACATAAAGTACTCCATAAAGCACAAAGTATTATGCAACATTAATATCCAACATTATTAAATCAGCTGCCATTTTACAAGCACAATCCTGACCACCTAAATTTATATTGCAGGACCTGGGTGAATTCAGCCTTAGCCAAGTTGGAGAGGGTCTCTCTATATGGTTCTCTTTGTCCTCTTTTGGGTGCCCCAGAATTTGATGCATAACTTTCCTAATCAAGGTCTTCATCTGATTCAGAGAAATATAGATGTTAGAATCAAACACACCTGGTTTTGAATTTTGGCTTTGCAGTTTGAAATTTCCTTAAAACTTGATCAATTTCTTCATATTTCTGAGCTTCAGTTTCTGCATCTATAAAATTGGAACTATAATCTCTCCTTAGTTGAGGATTTTTGAGGATAAATAATAAAGCCATTATTCTCAAAGTAGCTTCCTTACTATGTGATTCATAATGAATAAATTTTTTAGTTCCTTTCTGTTTCCTTAGATGATCTCAATTAATTGAAAAGCTCATCTTTCCTAACAGGAGAGGCCAAAAGCAGAGTCTCTTGAGTAAGACAAAAGGTGGAAATATTATATCAGATAAGATAGCAATCCAAAAACACTGAGAGAAATGGTCACACAGAAGCCTAGCAACCCCTTCCAAGACCATCAGATATTCTGGGTGATGCAAGAAAAGAAGCTGACCTACTAAGCAAGAACCCTTGTCTGAAAGTATGTCCTCAGAGCATGATGAATTGTCTGGTCTCAGAATAATAGCCAGTCAGAACCTGCACCATCCTGGGTTTGGGTGGACTATTTGAACACATTGTGTGAACTCTGCTAACATAATCTAGCCTGCCTGAATCACTTATTCCTTAAGCCTGGAGTTTTAGCCTAAGGAAAACTTCTTTAGACCAAGACATAATAGGAACAGCCTATTGCAATAGAGTTTGCTGAGGCACTTTTGCAAGACCACCCTCTCTGGATCCTTTATCAATCCATATACAAAGTAAGTAGGATGGGCTTGGACAGTTTTGGGCTCCCAATACTGTATCCTGTTGATCAGTAATGTAAGCCTTCACCTGTGGCAGTTCACATATCAGGGAATTATTTCTTTGGTTTTAAATCACCATTATTCCTGCTGTATTTGAAGTCTGCCCCCACAGTCCCTTTTTTTCAGTTACAAGCTCCCAGAACCACTCTGCCTCTTGTTTCTGATCTTCACACACACACTGAGGTTCTTAGGCTCAGTGGTGAGGTCCTCAACCCCGTGTGGTCACACAGCTGTCAGCACAATGAATGTCAGGTCATCCTGACATCAGCAAAGGATGCTCTATTCTCTGCCCTCTCCCCATCACTGCAACACAAACTAGTATCTGGTACACAGCACAAAAATTTGATTATTTCCACTCTGACTTCAGTACATGAATGGAATCAGAAGTTGCTGTGATCAGACACAAAAGACTCTAAGATATAATAACCTCATGTCAAGGATTTCCTAGGATAGTCCCAATTTCAAATATTATGTCCAATTTCTACATCAGGAGTTCTAAATTTCAGTTATGAAAACAATTACTCCCTTGAGGACTAAGAGAAAGAACGTTGTTGTAAAGTTGACCTTGGTCAGAGATGTAAGTGATGAGGAAAACCCATGCCTGCTAGTCTGAGCACGATCAACCCTGACAGGAACAAAGACTGCAATTTAGCAAGCACTTCTCACTCTGATGACCCCCAATGTGTGTGTGTGTTTATGTGTGTGGTTTTCCTGCTTTCTAGTGTCTCAGAGTACTAAAAATGTGCTGAATCTGGAAACGCCTTCTTACCACTGATTCAGCAGTCACAGATTATGAAATATAAGGGGAAAATAAACACCTTAGAGAAAAATGTGACAACCTTCATCAACTTTTGAACTGAAAGGAAATTGAAACCAGAGAGGAAAGGACTTTCTCAGTCTGCCAAAATTAGAGACAGAGCAGCAAGGACTGATCACCTCTTGTTCATCCATTCATCTTCTCATTTGCAGCATGTGCTCATTTTCTTGTGTAATATTGGATAAAATCAATTATATTATTTGTTCCTTAAGTGAGATCATTTTCTCTGAGGTTCCTGGGTGCAGAAAGTCATCTCTCTGACTCCAGAGCCAGAGTTTTTAATTCGAGCCAGAGTTTTTAATTTTAATTTGTATCCCCTAGGAGCAAGGAAAATCATGTTTCTTCTCAGTTCCAACTCTGTTCCAAGTACTGTGCCAGAAATTGGTGTATGTTACATGGTAAATCAATATTTGTTGAATAAATCAATAAATGAATGAGTGGCAGAATAATTTGTTGAAATATCTATTCCACAATTACTTAAGTATGGGTAATTATTATTAATTAGATATGGTTTTTTGTTGTTCTCATTGCTATCAGTATGCAATTTGTTGAGAGAATTTAGCAAGGTATAGACATGAAACTACTCTCTTCCAACTACTGTCCTTTTAAAGCTGCTTACTGGGCTTGTTTTTAGCTGTGTTTTAATTTTTGTCCTCACAATGGTTAAATCTAAGGTGGTTTGCTTGACTTGTGGCTCTGGTCACTTTTAAACACAGTATTGAAACTTGCAATGACTTGGAGGTAGACTTCTCTATTGTTCTGGTGGCATTCTTGGACATGGAGGAGGACAGGAGCAGAGGTTTTTCTATTAGTCTTATTGAATAAGGGGAAAATCAAATTTCAGGGCCTGCTAGGAAGGAGGGGACCTAACAAATTCCAGAGTTTCAGTTGGAACCTCTCTGCCACAAAGATCCACACTGGATTAGGGTAGAATGAAGCTCAGTCCACAACTGCAATGTGAGGATTTGCCTCTGGGCCAGCTGCCTACCAGAAGTGACAGCAGGGCCTCTCTGGAGGAAGATAATGTCACCAGGGTTCAATTGGTTATCTGCTGTTGTGTAAACGTAAGCATCATACTCAGTCAAACCAGCCATCATACAAACATAAGACCAAAAGCATCTCAGAATACCCAAACATTGATGAGTTATCAGATGGAATGTAATTAATTTGTTCAAAGAAAAGACCAAATGGAAACCTAAAGAAGGTAACCACAAATCAGAACATAAAGGCAATGGAAATTTTAGAACTAAAAACAGCAAAATAAAGATTCTGAATAGCTGAAAAGAAAGTTAATAAATTGAAATATAAATCAGAAGAATGTATTCAGACTGAAGCACAGATGTAATGTAATGTAAAATATGAAAAAGAAAAATAGTAAGCCGATTATTTGAGCCCAGAAATTCAGATGAGAAAGAACAGATCAGAAACACTATTTAAACACCTTTTCATATATGTGTTGGACATTTGTATTTCTTCTTTTGATACATGTCTGTTTAGTTCGTTGACCATTTACTGACTAGGTGATTGGGTTATGTGTTTTCTTGGTGTTAAGTTTTTGTTGATGTTGTTGTTTTTGTTTTGTTTTGTTTTGTTTTGTTTTGTTTTGTTTTGTTTGGTACTGGGGATTGAACCCAGGGCACTCCACCACTGAGCCACATTCCCAGCCCTATTTTGTATTTTATTTAGAGACAGAGTCTCACTGAGTTGCTTAGGGCCTCGCTAAGTTGCTGAGTCTGGCTTTGAACTCGCAATCCTCCTGCCTCAGCCTCCCTAGTCGCTGGGATTACAGGTGTGCACCACTGCACCCCGCAGGTTAAGTTTTTTGAGGTCTGTTCTGGTATTTATTCAAAAGAACTAAAATCAGCACACTAGAAAGATATATTTATTCCAATATTTATAGCAGTGCAATTCACAATAACAAAATTATGGAATCAGTCCAGGTGCCTGGCAACAGATGAATGAATAAAGAAGCATGATATATGTATGCACACACACACACACACAGTGACACACTCACTGTAAGGAAGAATGGAATAATGTTATTTGTTGTTAAATAAATGGAAGTGGAGAACATCATGCTAAGGGCAGTAAGCCAGACTCAGGAAGTTAAGAATCATGTGTTTTCTCTTATATGTGGAAGTTAGAGAGAAAAAAGAATTAAAATAAAAAGGATCTCACTAAAATAGAAGGAAAAACAGAACCGACCAAATATGCTATGTGTATGTACAAATATACACAATGAATCCCACTTTTTGTATAATTATAATGCACCAACTTAAAAATATAAATAGAATAAAGAACAGCAAAGTGGAGAAATGGGATAAGGGAATGGGAGGAGGAAAGGGAAAGGGAAAATACTGGGGAATGAAGTGGAACAAATTATTTGCAAGTATGAATATGTGACTATGAACCCCACTATTATGCATAATTATAATGTACTAATTAAAAACACAGAAAAGAAACAGCGTTCAAAGAATCAATGGCTAAAAATTTTCCAAGGCTATAAAGGAATTAAGTCATCTATTTCAGAAGCTCCACAAATCCTAAGTAAGAAAAATACAAAATAATTCTTGAGTCTGTCAAAATAAATCTCATGAAAATGAATAAAAATTAAATTGTATTATATTCATGCTATGGAATAGTATATTGCACTGAGGATGAATAATTTATAATTACTTGCAGCAGCATTTTTAGTCTTTATAATGCTTAGTAAAATCAAGACATAAAATGAGCATGTACTTTTGAGTACAGAAAAGTCATAAAGTACAAAAAATAAACAAAAGCAGCATAGATTTTTAGAGAATTAAATCATAATAATGGTTAACATAGGGAGGATAATAGTGGCTGAAGAATAAGGGACAAAAACATGGTTAAACATAAAAGAGATCTTTTAAATAACACTGTCTTATGGGATTTAAATATATGCAAGTACACATCCATATATGTGCATATATTATATTAAATATTTAGCATATTTAATCTATTCATTGATAAGTTACATTAAATTAGAAATAAGTAATAAAAGATGAATTTTAAAAATTTCCACATATTTGCAAAATTTGGCAATATCCTTTCCAAATAAATTATTAAACAAAGAGAAAATTATAAAGAAAAGTAGAAAACACTTTAAATAGATAACAAAAATATGCCATATTAAAATTTGTGAAGTGTAACTAAGGATGTGCTTAGAGAAATATGAATATTCTTGAAGGCATATTTTAGAAATAAGCAAATTTAAAAACTAATAACTTAGCTATCTCAAGCTGTTATGAAAAAAGTATAAATTAAACCTAAAGAAAATACAGCAAGGAAACAATAAAAGTAAAAGAATAAATGAGTGAAATAGAAAACACCAAACAGAAAGAATTGCCAAAAAGAAAAAGCTGGGGTCCAAATATTAATTAAATGGATACACTACTGGCAAGAGTTAACCAGAGAAAATAGAGAAGAAGACACAATATTGTCAGAAATCACAAAAGAGCCAAACAGATAGTAAAAATAAAGAAAATACATCAAACAGTTTTTTGTCAATCAGATTAAAATTTTACAGGAAATGGCTAACATATCTTACCCAAACTGGCGCAATTAAAAGTTAGAAAAGTTCAACTTTTGTTTAATTATATTATTAAAACCTTTCCAAAAGAAAACTCAAGACACAATCTTCATGAGGAAATTCTTCAAAAGTTTCAGAATGTAGTAATATCAACCATACACACTACCTTCCAGATAATAGAAAAGAGAAAACACATCCTGTCTTTCTTAATTAATATTTTATTTGTTCTAATTACTTATACATGACAGTAGAATGCATTTATCCATTTTGATACATCATACATAAATGGAGTATAATTTCTCATTTTTCTGGTTGTACATGTTGTAGGATCACATTGGTCATGCAGTCATATATGTACATGAGGTAATAATGTCTGTTTCACCGTGCTACCCTTCCTACACCCATACCCTTTCCCCTCCCTTCACTCCCCTCTATCTAAAGTAACTCTATTCTTTTCTTGCACCCCATGGAGAATATCATGCCAAGCAACATAAGCCAAACCCCCCAAACCTAAGGCTGAATGCTTTATCTGATATTGGGATGCTAATTCACTAAGTCCTTTTATGAAATCATAGCTCAAGTTTTAATCCCAAATGACAAGGACATTACAGAGTAACATAAATTGCCGACCAATGTACCTCAAGAGTGAAGATGAGAACAGCCTAAGCAAATGTTAGCAAACAGAATCCAACAAGATAAATATAAGTACAAGTCTTATATGTATATTATCACACTATATATTGCATATTTATACAATATATGATGTATAGCATACAATATGTTATTATGTTATCGTATTATATATGTACATATATATATTACCAATTTGTTTACATTTGTTTAAGCTGTTCACATGTGTTTTATGGGCAATATGTGTGTATGTGTGTACATGTATTTGTGTGTATGTATATATATATATATGTACGTACATATATACACACATATATATACATATATGTATTTGTATGTATTATTCAAGAAAGCAAGGTTAATTACAAAAAGTCAAGGGTTATTTAACTCCTGAAAATCACTGTGAATGTCACTAAAATGTCTTTTATTAGTATGCTGATTTTAAGTCCTTTGGGTATAAGACAAGGAGTGGGATAGCTGGTCAAATGGTGGTTCCACTCTGAGGTTTCTAGGGAACCTCCATACTGCTGTCCAAAGTGGCTGCTCCAATTTTCAATACCACCAGCAATGAATGAGTGTGCCTTTTTCCCCACATCCTCGTCAACACCTATTGTTTGTATTCTTGATAATAGACCTTCTAATTGGGGTGAGATGATATTTTAGGGTAGTTTTGATTTGCATTTCTCTTATTACTAGAGATGTTGAACATTTTTTCATGTACCTGTTGATTGCTTGTAGATCCTCTTCTGTGAACTGTCTGCTCATTTTCTTAGCCCATTTATCGATTGGGTTATTTGTATTCTTGGGGTAAAGTGTTTGAGTTCTTCATATACTCTGGAGATCAGTGCTATATCTAATGTGTGCATGGCAAAGATTTTCTCCCACTCTGTAGGCTCTCTCTTCACATTGCTGATTGTTTCCTTTACTGAGAAAAAGCTTTTTAGTTTGAATCTATCCCAATTATTGATTCCTTCTTTTATTTCTTGTGCTTTGGGAGTCATGTTAAGGAATCTGGTCCTAGACCGATACAATGAAGATTTGGACCTACTTTTTCATCTATTAGGTGCAGGGTCTCTGGTCTAATTCCTAGGTCCTTGATCCATTTTGAGTTGAGTTTTGTGCAGGGTGAGAGATAGGGGTTTAGTTTCAATTTGCTGCATCTGGATTTCCGGTTTTCCCAGCACCATTTGTTGAAGAGGCTATCTTTTATCCATTGTATGTTTTTGGCAACTTTGTCAAGTATGAGATAACTGTATTTATGTGGATTTGCCTCTGTGTCCTCTATTCTGTACCATTGATCTACCTGTCTATTTTGGTGCCAATACCATGCTGTTTTTGTTACTACTGCTCTGTAGTGTAGTTGAAGTTCTGGTATTGTGATACCACCTGCTTCGCTCTTCCTGCTAAGGATTGCTTTAGCTATTCTGGGTCTCTTATTCCTCCAAATGAATTTCATGATTGCTTGCTCTATTTCTGTGAGATCCATCATTGGGATTTTAATTGGAATTGCATTGAATTTGTATAGCACTTTTGAGAGTGAGGCCATTTTGATAATATTAATTCTGCCTATTCAAGAACGTGGGAGATATTTCCATCTTCTAAGGTTTTCTTTGGTTTCTTTCTTTAGTGTTCTGTAGTTCTCATTGTAGAGGTCTTTCACCTCTTTTGTTAAATTGACTCCCAGATATTTTATTTTTTTGAGGCTATTGTGAATGGGGTAGTTTTCCTAATTTCTCTTTCAGAGGGTTCATCATGTGTGAATAAGAATACATTAGATTTATGAGTGTTGACTTCATATCCTGCTACTTTACTGAATTCTTTTATGAGTTCTATAAGTTTTCTGGTTGAATTTTTCAGCTCCTCTAAATATAGAATCGTATCATCTGCAAATAGTGATAGTTTCAGTTCTTCTTTTCCTCTTCGAATCTCTTCTATTTCTTTAGTCTGTCTAATTACTTTGGCTAGAATTTTAAGAACGATGTTGAATAGAAGCAGCGAAAGACGGCATCCCTGCATTGTTCCAGTTTTTAGAGGGAATGCTTTCAGTTTTTCTCCATTTAGAATGATGTTGGCCGTGGGCTTAGCATAGGTAGCCTTTACAATGTTGAGGTATGTTCCTACTATCCCTATTTTTTCTAGTGTTTTGGGTATGAAAGGGTGCTATATTTTATCAAATGCTTTTTCTGCATCTTTTGAAATAATCATGTGATTCTTAACTTTAAGCCTGTTGATGTGGTGAATTACATTTATAGATTTCCGGATGTTGAATAAACCTTGCATTCCTGGGATGAAACCCACTTGATCATGGTGCACTTATCTTTTTGATATGTCTTTGTACGCAATTTGCTAAAATTTTGTTAAGAATTTTTGCATCTATGTTCATTAGGGATATTGGTCTGAAATTTTCTTTCCTTCATGTGTCTTCATCTGGTTTTGGTGTCAGAGTGATATTAGCTGATAATAGTGATGATATTAGAGTGATATTAGTGATGTTAGTTCCTTTTTCATCTCGAATTTTAGTAATTTGAGCTTTTTCTCTTCTTCACTTTGTTAGTGTGGCTAAGGGTTTATCAATTTTGTTTATTTTTTCAAAGAACAAAATTCTGTGTCAATTTTTTGAATAATTTCTTTTGTTTCAATTTCATTGATTTCAGCTCTGATTTTAATTATTTCCTGTCTTCTACTACTTTTGGTGTTAATCTGTTCTTCTTTTTCTAGAACTTTGAGCTGTAAATGAGGTCGTTTATTTGTTCACTTGTCATTCTTTTGTTGAAAGTGCTCCATGCAATGAGTTTTCCTCTTTGTACTGCTTTCATAGTGTCCCAGAGATTTTGATATGTTGTTATCATTGTTCTTCTTTGCCTCTATGAATTTTTTCATTTCCCCCCTGATGT
Source organism: Glaucomys volans (assembly GCA_020662805.1). NCBI lineage: Eukaryota > Metazoa > Chordata > Mammalia > Rodentia > Sciuridae > Glaucomys > Glaucomys volans. The sequence continues at coordinate 67,658 of JAJEJO010003782.1, read as the reverse complement.
CTTCTGTTATCCATACATCATTCAATAGTGTATTATTTAATCTCCCGGTGTTGGAGTAGTTTACAGAGAATTTTGGTATGGTATTATGATGTGAGTAAGGTGCTCCCAGTTTTTGACACCAACTACTTGGAAGAAAATGGAATTGAATACCTCAGGTGAGGTATGATGAAGTCTTCCATAGCACAAAGTCATTAAAAAATTTTTAGACTTTAAATACAAGTCATTGAATTGCTACACAAATTAATTTTTAAACAAATAAATATCGGTCTTCATAACACACTGTATGGAAAAAAAGTCAACAGACATCATATTCCCTGCCACAAAGTGAAGCTGCCTAATTTAAAAGAATGAATACTATAATGAATACTGTCTTTTACCACAAGGAACTCAAAGAGGAAACAGTAAGATAAAACAAAATCTCCAGAACATTGGAAAGTAAGCACAATTCTAAATAACCTAGGGGTCAAGGAAGTTGAAAGGGACATATGATAGACACTGAACCAGTGAAGAACAACAGTTAAAAATTTGTACAATAAACCTAAAGGAGTACATGGAAACTGACAGGATTAAAAACACATTAGAAATGGGTAGTAGGCACAAATTAACAACCATTTCCCCACCTGGGAGATGTTGGGTGCTGGGTGGGTGGAGGGGTTGCGGAGCAAATACACCAAAATCAAGCAGAAGAAAGAATTAATGAAGATCAGAGCAGAGATTAGTTATATTGAAAATAGAGACAATGGAAGAAGTCAGTGACACAAAGAGCTGCTCCCTTGAAATGATTAATTCCCAAATGTTTAATAACATCCATGAAGGAAAGAATAGACAAATTTTCAATATCAAGTATTAAATGGAATATTAAGAATGACAGACCCTGAACCTTAACATTTCAATGGTGACAGTGTCCCCTACACCCCTTCAGAGGGTTCCTGTATTGGCAGCTTGGTCCTCAGTGTGGAGATAATGGCCTAAAGACTCTTTAAGAGGTGGACCAAGTGGAAGATTCTTGGGTCACTGGGCATCAGAAATTTGCAAAACCATACCCACTAAAGATATGCACCTCATTGATAAATTCAGGAAATTGTATGATTGCATGGATTGGTGGAGAAATAGCATATGACAAAATTCAATGCTTGTGGATAATGACTCCTAGAAAAATAAAAATAGAGCATGTTATGGTTGAAATTCTATCTCTCAGAGCATATGGATAGGTTCTAGTCCCTTACCTTGCAATCAAGCCTTTTTTTCAGAAATGGCAATATGATGATGTCATTATCTAAGATGGGGTCATAAGGGACTAGGGCAAGCTGTTGTTTCAGTTTGAATTGCATCCTTATAAGGACAGGAGGGCAGGCTGCTGGTTCAGTGTGACTTGTGACCTTATAAGGAGAACAGGGTGGGCTGCTGGTTCACCAACAATTTGCCCTTATAAGGAAATCAGGGCCTTGTGTCCTTATAAGGGGAGTGGCAAGCTCCTGATGTAATGTGCCTTGTGATCACTAAGGATTATCTTCTATCTCATTGATTTTTTACTTGGAATATTTGAATTTCCATCCCTTTGATTTTAGGGGTGTCCAACAAGTATTTCTATGCAGTTGCCCTGGGCATTCCCTGTAACACATAGACAAAGAACTCTGGGAGGAACCCATAGCAGCACAGCTTAAGTGTGACGGCACAACCAGACCTATTTGTGAAGTGAAATTGGTAGGAAAACAATGCCTGGGGAAGGGGTCAGTTTCCTCCCTTCTCTCAGCCTTTCTCCATGAAGCCTGATGGCCCTGGTTCCCCTCCTTTTGGATTGTAGGTAACGTCCCCTGGGAGTGAAACAACTACCTATTGAATGACAAGGAACCTGTGGAGGCTCTGGGCTCAAGGCTAGAGATTGATCAGAGGCCTTCTAAGAGGAGCCAGTTCTCCCACTTATCACACTCTGCTTCTTTAAACATGATACCACTAGAAACCAAGTGCACAGTGGTGTATTGGGTACAGTAGAAAATTGATGACACTAGACAAATATTGAGAAAAATCAAGGCGAGGGACTCAGAATTTGGAGTTTTGCTTTCTTTTGTTGTCACCAGCATAAAATAAAGTTTGGAGTTCTCCTCTCCCAATGCTGTTCACTGCTTCTGGACCAATCTGTTCCTGTGAAATGAGTCCCAGAAAATGTTGTTCTTTTACACATCTGCCTGGCCCCCTCAGGTACTGGTCTGACCTTATAACACATATGCATTGTGTGTAGCACTGTATGGAGAAATTATGAGGAAGCTTTCCCCCCTTGAACCCCCAAAGGTGTCAATACCCCATTCTAAGGTGTCTTAGGGAACAAAGCATGTTGTTCTAGCATTACCTGTGAGTGAGAGGTACCATGCAATAAACACCAGCAATTGGAAGTTGGAAGAAAAGAGAAACTGAATACCTGAGTGTCAATATGTGTGGTCTTTCAAAGCCACAAGCCAGTACAGATTTTTAGATTGAAAAAGAAGAGTACATTGAAGCTCTGTCAAAATATTAATTCCTAAACAAGTAAATATCAGCATTCACAACACAATCAAGCAAAAACTGTCTGGAGTCCTTCCTTGTAACTAATCTGAAAATGGAAGAAATTAAGGAGGCCCAAAAGGAACATGACCACTGGGAGCGATGGCCAGGCATGGCTGTACGATTGCTGGCTCTGATGTCACAAGGAGCCATTATGACTAAGTTTCAAAGTGCAGGTATATAAGAGAGTGGCTGCAGGTGGGTTTTTGTCCACAGTACAGGATGCTCTTGGTAGTGACCTGTCGGACTCCCAGATAGTTAGTGTGGTTGGTGGTTGGCGGTTGGCAGTTGGTGGCGGTGGTCTTTGAATTTTGGTTCTTTGATTTGGGTTTGTTTTTTTGTGGTGTTTGTGTTTTTGATTTGGATTTGTCGTTTTAGTCTGTTATTTTTTTTTTTTTGAGCTAGCACCCTTAGGTAGTGTTCCTGCTTAGAATGGCTAGCCAGAGTAGTGAGCATAGTGTAGTGTCACAGGGGCCCAGCTCCTGCAACAAGACAGTCCTGAGGGACCAGTATGAGGTCCTGAGGGACACTGGGCATGGCGGGTTTGGCCAGATCAAACTAGCCCACCATCGCCTGACTGGGGTAGAGGTGGCAATCAAAGTCCTGCAGAAGAGAGGGCGGAACCGCCTGGTCCTCTTGGAGGTGGATATCATGGGGAGCTGGCCCATCCCAATGTGATCCAGTTATTTCAGGTGTTGGAGACCCACGGAGCTGTCTACATGGTGATGGAGCATGCACGTGGGGGCCAGCTGTTGGACCACATCCCGCAGGGTGGCATGCAGGAGGAAGAGGCGTGAAGGCTCTTCCAGCAGGTGGTGTGTGCCGTGGCCTACTGCCATGACAGGGGCATCGTACATGGAGACCTGAAGCCAGAGAACATTGTGGTGGATGCCACAGGCCACATCAAATTCATCGACTTTGGCCTCAGCACCTGGGTCACTTCTAGGCAGAGACTGGCTGAGTTCAGGGGCACTCTCACACACATTGCCCCCGAAATTATCCTGAGGCAAGCCTCTGTCCCCCCTGCAGACATCTGGAGCCTGGGTGTCATTCTTTATTTCATGTTAACAGGCAGTCTCCCATTTATGGCACCCAAACCTACAGAGGTGATGAAGCAGATCATGCAGGGAGTCTACCGCGAACCTCCCTGGGTTTCTCTGGCAGCAAAAATTCTCCTCCAGCACATGCTGAGCCTGGACCCCAGGAAGAGGCTCACAGCCAAGCGGATCCTTCAGTACCCATGGCTGATGCGTGCTGGGCAGTATTTACCCCATGATCATCCTAGGGCAATCCCCAAACACCCAGACCCAGAAATTCTGGCCATAATGTTTGATATGGGTTATGATCTTCGCGAGACCTGGGCATCCCTGGTCACGAAGAAGAACAATGAGGACACGGGTACCTACCTCCTGCTTCAGCACCAGAAAAGTCAGGGGGTGGGCTACTTCTTGCAGGGGAAGCCAGTGCTTCCCAGGGGTAAACCTGCCCCACGACCCATGGATCTTGCCCATTCCCTTGTCAGGGAGTTCCAGGGAACCTGTCCTGTGCACTTTCCCCTTGCCCTCTGAGCCTCCCCTGTGTGCAGAGGCCAAACTCTCAGGGCAGAAGCACCTCAGGAGGGCCAGCCAGCCTCCCATCCATCTCCACTTCCCATCTTCAAGGACCCACATACCTCGTTTACCCTCCCAGCCTGACGTTGGGCAACCCCATGCTATCAAAGAACTCTGGAAGTGGGTGACCAGGGGGATTGCTACCTATGTGGGACAGCTATGTGGTTGCATTCCACGTGCAAGCAATAAGGTGGCTCAAATGCAGGAGGGCAGAAACCTGCCAGATTCCTCAAGTGTGGCTCCAATCAAGGGGAGAGCTGACCAGACCAAAGCAGGGGACAGCCAGAGGACCCTGTGTTGTGGATCCTGACACCTTGCCTGGGCATCAGTGGTGTGGACTCTAAACAGCTGTAGGAGGAAGATGCACCAGCCACCTCAGGTTCTCTGCATGGGTTTCAGCTGAGAGCACTTCTGCATCCACCTGGACATCAAGAGTCTCCTCTGCCCCCACCTGCAGAAGACATCAGAGACTGCTCCTCTGGGACACTTTCCCTGCCCTGCTCCTCTGCCCTTTCTCCCTTTCTTCTGAGATTTTTCCTAATGAATTTGTTTCAGAAAAATTGTGGAATAAAATAATAGTTGAAAATGTTTATAGTAGCTTTATTTGTAATCATCTCAATCTGGAACAATTAAAATCCCTTAGCTGTCAAACAGATAATAATACCATGGTACATCCATACTGTAAAATGCTTCTCACCAATAAAATGGAACAAACTTCTAATGTAAACAAAAACAATGGATAGAAATCAAATATTTTATGCTAAAGAAATAAACCAAATTCAAAAGGTACTATGAAGGTACTATGTACATGAAGGGTTATAGAAAATAATATTCCTCTAAGACATTCCCCCAAGAAAATGGAGGGACAGTGTGGCTTGGAGGGAGGGAGGAGAAAATTGGCCAAATATTAAACCTCTCCCAGAGCATTATTTCCTGATAACAATGGGCCCCGGGGGAAAGGAGCAGATACTGAATGCTGGGCCCTAAACCTTCACCTTCCCCCATGACTAATTAATCCTAAATGAAAGCACAGCACATACCAATGGGCAAGATTTGAGTACTCATCCCTCAGGATCTGGACTCTCATCTCCCCCAGACAACATTGAGTTTCAACCTTTTTATAGCTAATCTCCCAAATTGGATTTTTAGGCTGTTCAACTAGCCCCTGACAGTCAAATCTGTATGTACTCAGCTTCCAATTATTACATCACGGTACCCTGTAAGACCAAAATCCCCTCTGTAGCTGACAGTCATTTTCCCATCCAGAAAATGGTCCCCAACAGAGTCTGAGTCTTTGAAGGAATAAAGGCTTCTCTGAATCCCCTGAGATCTGCTTCCCATCCTTTTGTGCTTATAGCACATGATTCCATTCATAGGGCATTTTTGAAAAACATCAGGAAACAGACCATTTTTTGCCAGGGGCTGGAGGGAGAGAGACAGAAATGGACTAGAGAGAATCACAGGGGAATTGTTTCTCAGCAGTGCTGGCACTTTGTCCCAGGCACTTGTGCATGCTGTGTGTGTGTGTGTGTGTGTGTGTGTGTGTTCTTTTAAGTTATACAGAACAGTAGAATGTATTTGACATGTCATACATACATGGAGTATAACCGCATTTTTGTGGTTGTACATGATATAGAGTTATACTGGTCATGCATTTATATACTAACATAGTAAAGTTATGTCCAATTCATTCTACTATCTTTCCTATCCCCACCCCACTCCTTTCCCTTCATTCCCCTTTGTCTAATCCAGTGAATGACTATTCTTCCTCCCCATCCCCCACCCCAGCTTATTATGAGTTAACCATATCAGAGAGAACACACATCAGAGAGAACAATTTGGCCTTTGGGGTTTTTGAGATTGGCTTATTTCACTTAGCATGATAGTCACTGGCTCCATCCATTTATTGGCAAAAGCCATAATTTCATTCTTCTTTGTTTCTGAGTCACATTCCATTGTATGTATATACCACATTTTCTTTATCCATTTATCTGCTGAAGGATAGATAGGTCAGTCCCATAGCTTAGCTATTATGAACTGAGCTGCTATAAACACTGATGTGACTGCATCGAAGTAGTACACTGATTTTAAGCCCGTTGGGTATAGGCCAAGTGTGGGATAACTGGGTCACATGGTGGTTCCATTTCAAGTTTTCTGAGGAATCTCCATGCTGCTTTCCAGAGTGGTTGCACCAATCTGGAGTCTTGATGGCAATGGAAGAGTTTACCTTTTCCCTCACATCCTCCCCAACAATTATTGTTACTTGCTTTCTTGATAATTGTCAGACTTGATGTTGTAGGCCACAGCTTCTTGGTGATCTGAGAACTCTAGAGGGGTGTGTCTCTAAGAATAATCCAGGGACCCCAGCTACAAATTTGTAGGAGTGTCTATAAAAGGCAGATTCCAGGACCATCCAGGTCTGCTGAATTTGGAGATGGGCAGCTGCACAGTAACAAGCTTCCTGGGAAATTCTGATGCTCACTCATGGCTGAGGCCACTGGCCCCAGAATTCCCTGGGTAACTTTAAGAAAATGTGTAGCCCCTTACTTGTGTGCACTTTGAGTCTGGTCTTGGGCTAGGATGTCCAGTTTTGATGCAGTTCTCACAAGGGCCCTGACCCAAGATGGCAGAGACTTCTTTCTGCCAGAGTGTGTTTGGGTGAAGGAGGGACAAGGTTGGCCAAGGGAGTAGAGACCACCTCTTCAATCATGTCCTCAAGATCAGTGGATGTTTCTCATGTCATTAACTCCTATGACTTCTTGAGGCAGTATAAAGTGATACAAGCAATGGGGAAATACTTTAGCCTTATTGACCCAAAGTGAAAATGTGCATATCCCATGATCCCACCGTCCCACTCCCTGACAGGCAAACATGCAACAGGAATGTGTGCCCACCTGCACCAAGCCATGGGGCAGCATTTGTCATTGTAGCCCCAAACTAGAAACAACCTGGATATTCCTTAATAATGGAATGGAGAAGTAAAAATCAGGGTTTTCTACAATAGTGCAGCATAAAACAAGGAATCGAGGAAAACATGAGATGGGTGCTTTGGTTTCATGGTGGCAAACCTGACTCATTCTCTGTAGTGTCCTTTCCTTCTCTATGGTGTCTGAAGGAAATTGCATTAATGGCCCAATTTCTTCACTCCTTCCAGAATTTGAGCACTTGGCCATGTGACCTGACAGTTCCCCTTGGAATAAAAGGAAGAATCCATCTCTCTGCCTCTTCAGTCTGGACTTGACTGTGTGACACTCCTTGGTCAATAGAATGAGCTGGAAATGAGAAGGGTCCATTCCTGTGTATGGGCTCAAGAGACTTTGTGTTGTTGCTGCCCCCCTTCTCCCCACACCCACCCCTTTGATTTCTTATGTGTCTAAAATCACTATGAGAAAGGAAGCCCATGTTACCAGTGTGGCTAAGGTACCCCAGCCACCCGAGAGCAGTCACTAGTTGCCCTGTGGATGCATGAGTGAGCCCTGCTAATCCACCACCTCAGCTGAATTGTTGAGAGTCACAGACAAGGAGAAATCCATGTTCATTGGGATATGCCGCTGTGGTTTGATGGGGCTGTTTATCTGAAATGCAGCAAAAGCTAATGTGAGTCAGGGCAAAGACAAGATCTAGAGAAGGTTGGATTGTGGAAAGCCGAGGAAGGAAGAGAAAGCAGAGCTTCTGGAAATACGTGAACAGCAAAGGCAAACAGCAGTCCCACTAGTGGGCCAGTAGCAGTCCTGAGACCCAGGTGGTGTGGTCGGACCCACTCTCCCTTTCTACCCTGTTAGCATTTTACCTTTTTCATTTCTTTTTGAAACACCAGTGCTCACAATACTATATTCAACCTTAAAGAGGAATATAGTTCCCCATACTGGAGCTCCCCAAACCCTTCTCCCAAGCGGAGCCCATTCCCAGCACCAACCACAAGTTAAGGGCACACCCCTTCTGACATTTGCCTGGTGTCTATACAACATCCAGTCATCCCTCCATCCTTCCTGATTTGAAGAAATGGTGTCTGAAGCTATTTATTATATTGGGGTTTCAGTTTCCTTGTTTAACAACACATCTTAGAAATATTTCCAAGTCAGTTCACAGAGATCTACCTTGTTTGTTAAAGTGCTTCATTTGTACCCCATTGAAGGGACTGTCATTTGCCTCTCGGTTCCTCTAAGCAATGGACACCTTAGTTCTTTCTGACTTTTCTTATTGTGAACCAGGCTGCACATGAGCCTTTGGGCACATGGCAATCATTAGAGCACAATCCACTCCTAGCAGAGAGATGGCAGGGTCAGAGGTTAGGTACAGAGGAATGTGGAGATATTGTTCAACTGTGCTCTGAAAAAGCCCGTGTGGATGTGCACTCCCAGAAGGTGTGTGGGAAACCCAGCATCACTACATTCTTGTTGACATTGGATATTTTGGGTATATTTTTGGTATATTTTGGTATATTTTCTGAGGCCTGGGGGTGTAGCTCAGTGTTACAGCACTTGCTTGGCACCCATGTGTGATGTCCTGGATTCACTCCAGTGTCCCAAAAGCAGCATCAAACTTTCCCAGTATAGTGGAAACAGATGTAAGTACACTGATGTTTTTAATGCTGAACTTCCTAGATTAGTGGTAAAATGAACATTTTTTTTCATGTTTATTATCTATTGGTATTTCCTATACAAATATACTTTGTGTATTTGTCTTTATTTTCTTTTTTCTTTTCTTTTATTGATTTGTCAAGCACTTTATCTGTTAACCCTATTGCCCTGAATGTGAACCTCTTTCCCCCCAGCCTGTCACTTGGTGATGGAACACCAGGAGCCCTGTTTTCTTTCCATATCAGGCCTGCAGCAAGGTGGAGGCAGCCCCTGTGTCGCCAGATACACCATTCTTCAGGCCACACACTCATGTCCCTTAGCCAACCTCCTCAGAGAGGGTCTCCACTCACAGTTGGTCACCCCCACCCTCATTAGACATCCAACAGTGTTCAGGCTCATCCAGGCAACAGAACTTCTTGTATTCTGGTACATTGGTGCCCAAGCCCCCATGTGGTGGTTAACTCAGGGTGGTGAATCTGAGAGGCCTTCCAGAGCAGTAGCATGGGAGCTCCCCTTGAAGAAACAGGAGGGTAGAGAGGGTGAAAAATGGGCACACATGTGCAAACAAGCATATTGATCATGGTTTGAGTAGCACTGTCTGCTTCTACACAGGGAATGGAAACTGCATGTGGGAAGCCCTGACCTTGAGCAGCCTGATGCCCAGACACAGGTGCAAACTCTCTGTTTGTAGAGTTGTAAACTTTGTGCCTAATCCCCAGATACACAAATAAGAATGTGAAGAATGCCTAATCCCCAGATACACAAATAAACCTGCAGTGCATGTCTGTAAGTAAGTATTCAAGTAAGCATGAAGCTTGTCTGTGTGTGTAAACCCAAGAATGTATGTTTATAAGCCATGTACATAAGCATGCCCAATTCCCAGGCTTGTGTATGAACCCCATACATGTATACAAATAATACATGTGCACTTTCTGTGCATGTGTGTCAAGTGTCATAGTACTTGTCTATAACCATGTCATTGCAGCACAACTTTCTGGAAAAATGGGCAAGCACAATACCTGAATGCATATGCCTGCTGTACAGTGCATGTGTCTTAGAAGGGACACATACATGCATGAATGGAAATATATGAACAGTCCTAGCAGTGCACAATTTTATGAATATATGCACTTGAATAAATTATTGATTGAATTCATGCACTTGAATGAATTATTCATTCACCTGTTTCCTTAATCATTCAATACTTATGTGGAGACCACTTCTTGAAGCCAATGGACCAACCTTCCTGTCCTCCTATTGCCTATAGTCCAAAGGTGGGGGGTGAGCAGAACTAAACAATCCTGCTTGGGATCACTGCTTTGTGGCAAAAGTCTGAGAGAGAAGGGGTCAGCTGTGGGATGGAGGAAAGTGTCTGGGAAAACGGTCCTTTAGGTCAAATCTGAAAGATGACTGGAAGTCAGCCTGGTGAGCAAGGGTGTTCCAGGCAGAGGGAAAGATCTGTGTGAAAGCCTCGAGGCAGGGCAGGTTTTAAGAAAGGAAAGGAGTTCAAGCTGGCTGGAGCAGACAGTGCTTGTGGAATTGAGGGTTTTGGCGGCGGGGAGAAAAAAAAGGAAGGCAGTGGGAAGGAGTGTGGCTATCAGGTTAGCCAGAAGCCAGGGCAAGCAGGGCTCCAAGGTTCATGCGAGGCTTGGTGCACACTTGCGTACTTGGCAGGCTTAGTGGTCTTGTACATGTGCATGCATGTTGTAGACACCAGCCTCCTGTCCCCTGCCCTGTGAGAGTGGGTGGGTTTTCTCAAACCTCCTTATGACTTTCACCCTCCAACACATGCACACATGTCCCTGAGCAAGTGGGCACCTGGGCAGACAGAGTGGACACCCAGACCTCAGACCAGCTCTGAGTTGAAGGCGGAAGTTCACCTGCAGAGACAGACACCATACATCAGGAGATAGGCCAAGAGAGCTGTGTGACAGCTCCTCCTTACTCAGAGGACTCCCTAGAGGATGCAGGCTTTTTCCCCAGGCCCTAGATGTGTGAGGCTACTGGAGAAAGGGAGCAGAGTGGTGTGTGTCTGCAACCCTGAGGACAAAGTGAGGCAATCAGGGCTCCCTGGGATCAGAGATAGATAGGAAGGGGACAGAAGAGTAAGAACCAACTTCCCAAGGGACACTCAGGTAGCCAGTGAGGCAGGGCAGGGGAAATGATGGTCTGGCCGGGTGGGTGGAGGGAAGAGGCTGAACTCAGAGACATGGAACCCCATTAGCCCTATTAACCGTCATCACTGTCCACTCCTAGGGGTGGAACTGGACTGTAGGCCGGGAGCAGACTCCTTTCTGAGTCTGGGGTCATCATGCCTTGGTTGTTCAGCAAGTGGCTACATCAGTGGCAGGTCACTCAGTGCATTGGTCAATTGGTCAGGCATGGAAATTTGAGCTCTGACCAGCTGTGACATTCCACCAAGAGCATGGCCTTCCGAGGCTCATGGTCTCATAGGAAACCCAGTCAATGGACAGGAACACAGAAGGGATCAGCTCTCAGCCTAGAGCAGGGGCAGAAAGGCAGTACTGACCCTGGTGGGGCTGATGGTACATGGAAGACAAAAGTATCTGAATTGAGGGTGTTGACTGAAGGGATTCAGGTTAATAAGCGAGAACAAAGTTGTGGCCAAGGTAAGAGACTATATGACATCATAGGCCATCAAGGATGTGGGTGGCTTCTGTCCAAGCTCAATGGGTAGGAAGGGATTTTGATGGCTGCAGTGAGATAGGGCAGAGCAGCTACCCTTTTCCCCGCTTGCTCATGGCCTTCTCTGGTCCCTTCAAGCCCTTCCCTTCAAGGCACAGCTGATCTCAGCAATCCTGGACTTGTGGGTTCTCAAGATCATCTCCTTCATCCTCCTCCTCATGCTCTGGCAGAAGGTGAGTCCCATTCTGGACTAGTTGGTAGGGGTTGTTACCCTTCATTTGCAGGGACCCCAACTATATGCTGCAGGATATGGCCACAGGAGAGATCCACTATGCAGCTCAGGTGGAAAAATCAGGATCTCTGAGATGCCTCCACCCCCAGAAGCCTAGGTTGACACAGACCTGATCCATGCTATCCAGGTTCCCCTGGCCCTGCTGCCCTCCAACCCCAGGTCCTGCTTGTCCCTGTCATCCATGATGAGTCCTATGGATAAATTCACATCCTCTTAGCTAGTCTATAATTGCAATGTATGTCCTGAGATTTCACCACTCTGTAATTCCAAAATGCTAAAATTCCCAAATTAGGATTTCTGTCCCTCATGATTCTATCATTCTAAGTCCATTCTTATTTTTTTAGTATCTTAAATTTCAGCATTCAGAAGTTCCATCCTAAGACTGGGGATATAGCTCAGTTGGTAGAGTGCTTGCCTCATAAGCACAAGACACTGAGTTCAATCCCCAGCACTGCTAAAAAAACACATTCCATTCTTCTGAGATTCCCTCAGGGACCACCTCATGTGGAGAGGGGCCATGAGCAGGGCTTTTCCTCTCCTCTCACCTGAGGAGGAGCAGGAGCTCCAAGAAACACTGCTAGGTTGTTCTGCTGAGCCCAGGATCCTGGCTCTCAGGTGCTCCTCTGCCCTCCTTTCATTGGATCCCTTGGGTACCTATTACCTGAGCCCCTGAAGACCTCTGCTTTCTGAGTGACTACAGTTTTGCCCAGCACCTCTAGGGGCTCAGTGTGTCCTGCCACATCTGTCCTATGAGTCTGTAACAAGTTAGTTCAAATCCAGACATATTCTGATGCTCTATTCCTGGTCTTGGTCCCACAGAAGCCATCCTATGAGACAAGATGGAAAGTGATTGAGTCTGTGAGCTCTGATTACCATGAGTACATCTATGTGGCCCCCACGCAGCTGCCCCATGATTCCATTTGGCAATTGCCACAGGACCAGCTTGTGCTTCCTCACTCCTGGGAGGACTCACCTGGAAACTTGGCAACTTGCAGGGAAGACTATTTTGGGTCTGGTCTCAGGCTTCCCAAGACCAGCTGTGAGAACTGGAGCTGGTATGTTGCCTTCTCTGGCCCTCAGTCTACTCCTCTGTAAAATGAGGTCTAGAGGAACTCCAGGGACTGCTCAGGATTGAAGTCCTGTAGCCTGAGACCTTGACATAGGACCCTCTGTGGAAAGAGAGGAAGCACTGAGCACAGGGCCAGTGTCAGCCTGTGCTTCATCTAGTTAGGGGGGCTGAAGGAGTGTGGAGGAACTGTGCTCCCATGGGGAATGAGGAAGGTTCCTAGGGATTCAAGATGGGGCAGATAGTAGGCAGAACATAGATGAGACATGGGAGGCATGATGGTTGTAGGAGCATTTTTGCAGGGAGCACATGAAGTCCAGAGGGACTTGAGTGATGTTTAGGTTGACCTAAGAGAGTGGCTCTTCCCCACACCTGGGTGGAAAAGGGGGAATACAGCTTTGTGGTGGTCAAGGAACCAAGAGAACCTCTTAACCCAAATGCACTCTTGGCTCTTGGGCCTCAGGCCAGTGGTGGAGGCCAAGACTCACAGCCTGAGCCATTAGCTGGCCACCAAGAAAGTGCCAAAATGTGAGTCCTGGGTTCCTGCTCCTCCCTCACAGGGGGCCCCACCTCCCCTCTTTCTCCCAGGATATTCAGCCCCTTCCAGAGTAGCTGATTTTGATGTGCTGGACACAAGGGCTGCTCCACACCAGGAGAGAGTCCTGAGCCTGGCTTCCTGCCCCCTGCTCACTCCCTGTTTCACTGCCCAGGGTGCTGGTACACAATTCCCTACAACAGGACTTGGGGTCTTGCAGCATAGGGTGGGGCAGAGGAGCCTGAGTAGCTCCTGTGGGGCCTCTAAGAAGCTTCAATAAGCAGCTGAACACAGCCCCTTCCCTGCAGCCACAGCCGGCAGCTGTGAGAAGCAAGCACTCATGTCAGAGCTGAAGATCATGAGCCACCTCGGGGTCCCAGGGAAATATTGTCCACCTGCTGGGGACCTGCACCAAAGGAGGTAGAAAAGCCAACCTTGATCACTTGGGAAATGCCCGCTGACCCAGGATGCCCCCACACCTGCCTCTTCTGGGACCACCAGGACACAGAGTCCTAGATGAGAGGGACCATGTCCTCTTGCCCAGCCTCTCCCTTCAGAGTCCCATATGGGTGTGGGACCTAGAAACTCATAGAATCCTATCTTCATGGCCAAAAGGACTTCTCAGGCTTCCAGTCCTGGCAGTTTGCAAATCAGAGTGTCCTTGTACATTCTTTCATTTTCACAATATGTTTTGAAAATGGTAACAAATAACAACTCATGTCACAATGACAAATGTCACCTTACCTACCCCAGTCCCTGGCCCCAGACCACCAGTGAGCTTCTTATCACAAAAGGAAGTGCCTCTACCATACTGTGTGTATTTGAAGCTTTGATTTTAAGTTGAGCTGGAAAAAAAAATATTGCCATGTGTAGCTGCTTTTCTGAGATTTGGGATTTTCCTCAGGATTGTGAAATCAAATCAAAATACAGAAGTATGTTGCATCCATAGAGAAGTCATGTCTGCAAGGATCCCTCACTTCAAAAGTTGTGCTTTGTTTTTGTTTTCCTTATTTTTCTTTTAGGTATTGAGAGTTGAACCCAGGGGCGCTTTGCCACTGAACTTCATCCCCAGCCCTTTTTATTTCTTATTTTGAACTTTTGCTAAGTTGCTGAAGGTTTCACTGAGTTGTTGAGGATGGCCTTGAACTTGTGATCCTCCTCCCTCAGCCTCCAGAGTAGCTAGGATTGTAAGCATGTGCCTGGCACTCATTTCAAAGTTATGTGTACGTCAGTATCTTCACTTTCCTCAAGTTGATTTTAACTAAATACAAGAAGTTTGAATGTAATTAGGAAACTGATAATAATAAGTGGTTACCTTTGCCTACTTTATGCAGACCTGGCCCCCAAATAAGTTTTAGTTTGAAAACATCCCAGTTGTGTGCTTCTCACATGCCATGCTGACAAAGGTTTGGTCTCACTCCTCTTCGTGACACTCATTTGAGGTGGGTGTTAGTTCACAGATGGGGAAGAGGAGGCCCAGGGAGACTATGTACCTTGCCTGCAGTCAGAGGCAGGAAGAGGACCCAGGTTTAAAAGTTGCTGACCCTCAGCAATCATGCCCATGACCTCTCCCACATTCAGCTTGTTTATTGGCCCTCTGGACCTCATGGGAAGCCTGGGGCCTCCTGGGGCCTGTGCACATGCACCTTCCCCCTGCCAGGTCCCATCTACGTCATCTGTGAGTACTGCCACTATGGTGACCTGGTGCACTACCTGCACCCAACAAGCACAGCTTCCTGCAGAGCCACTCAGACAAGCACTGCCCACCCAGCACAGAGCTCTACAGCACTGCCCTGTCCAAGCAGCTTCCCTGCCCAGGTATGAGGAAGCAGGCACCTGGAGAGCCCCCTTACTCCTTGCTTCTGCTGGACAGGGAACCAGGGCCATCAGGTGGGGGCAGAGTCACTACAGGACTCAGGGCTATTTCTCAAGTCAGCCTGCTCTAGGCCAGGGAAAGGCAATAGTGATGGGGATAGTGGTGGGATCCACTGCCTGCTGCTACCTGCTCCAGTGTGCTAGGCCCTGTGCTTGAGCCCTCTGGAAACCCTGACCCCATACACCAGTCCTCTGTTGAGGGAGTAATGGTCTCCTTCCCCAGGGACATGTGGGCAGAAGCAGTGGTGGGCTGAGAGCTGGACCTCTCGAGCTTCACTGTGGGCCCTGCTCCCCCTGCCTGCTCCCCATTCCCTCTACACAGGCCCCCAATTCCCCTCAGCAGCTCAACTCCTGGTTTCAATAATTCTGAAAAGAATACTTCTCAGCTGTTTTGCTGACTACAAAGGCAAAGCCAAGGGTAACTAGATCAGTAATTAAGACAGTGGCATTTGGCTATCCTCCACTGCATTGACCAATGTCCTTCCTGCCTTCAGGCTGCCCACACAGCCTGTATTCCATCCCCAGTGCTACCACGAAAAAAAACCCAAAAACAAATGTCAACAACAAAAGACACTGGTTTAGCCTTGCCTGCCTGAGACTTAGAAACACTAGACCATCCTGGCGCAGGTTCAGAGCTGATTCCTTTTCCTTCAGGTTCCAGGAGGCAGGTGGGCCCCAGCCCCACCCTGGTTCTTCCTCTCTACTGCTGAGCTCCATCCTCACATTCTGGACTCTTCTCTGTTTTTGGTTTTAGTTGTTTTTGAGACAGTGTCTCACAAAGTTGCCAAGGGTCTTGCTAAGTTGCTGAGACTGGCTCTGACCTTGTGATCCTCTTGCCTCAGCCTGCTGAGTACCTGGGATTTCTGGCATGTGCCACCTGCCCTGCTTCAACTTTTCTTTTGGTGTTTGAGGACACTGGTAAAGTAGGAGAGGTTCAGGGTTGACAGAAAGAACCATCTTGTCAGCCAAGACCTTGTCATTCAGGAGTTCCCAGGCTTGGACATTCAGTCCCACAAGCCAAAAGATAGGGTCCTATGGACCACCTGGGGTACATAAGGTGAGTGTGACTCTCTGCTCTCCCCTGGCCCCTGAGAGGACCTGTTGGGCCACTTTGATTCACAAGACCCCAGTGCTGATCTACACAGATGTTGGTGGCTTCAGAGTTCCTGGCCCCTAAGAATGTAGGTGTGGTCATGGTGGGTCAGGGAGGGGCTGTGAGGAGCAGGTCCGCCAGGTGGCCAGAGACCTCCAAGTACCTGGACCCATCAAACAACTACCTCCTCTCTGGGGGAGGGAAGACAGAGGATCCTCCACCTGGGTAGGGTGCGTTTCCCCCAAACCTCGGCCATGAAGGGCTTCCCACAATACTCCGAAGGTATCCAGTCCTCCGTTCCCTGACCCAGTGTGTTTAACGAGACCCGGCTGCCAGGAGCATGCTCATCTGTGAGTGCAAGTTGGTCAAGATCTGTAACTTTGGCCAGGCTCAAGAAGTCACGTGCAACTAAACTACATCTCCAAAGGCAGCGAGAGTACCTACCAGGCCCTGAGTGATGGTCACCATGTGCCTCTGACCCCAGGAACAGGTTCCATCTTGACCAGAATGGCTGCAGCCCTTAGGAGCTCAACCCAGGGCTCCAAGCGTCCTGTCCTGCTCAGTATGATGGTCAGCACCTGCCAAGCTGTGTGCACAGGGTCAGGACGGGGAGCCTCTAGATGTGCCTGGATTGGGAAATGACAAACATGACCAGGTCCTCTCATCACAGCAGGAACTGAGGGACCAGCCTCAGGGGTCCAGGGATGGGCAGAAAGCAGGTGTGCTGATCAAATCTGTTGTCCCAGGAGTGATGGGCAGAGTAAGAAACCCAATGACATGGTAAAACACACACCTCTTCCCAGGCACGAGTGGGACTACCTTGCTTTAAATATGACAATCTTGGGGTTAGGGTTGTAGCTAGTGGTAGAGTGCTTACATAGCATACTTGAAACACTTGATTGGATCCTCAGCACCAAATAAAAAAATAAGTAAATAAAATAAACATATTGTGTCCATCTACAACTAAAAAATAAACATTCAAGTAATGTAACCATCCTGCCTGTCACCATCTCCCTGCTTCCTATGAACCCCAGAGTCCCACAGAACAAGGGCAGCCAGGATGAGAACTGAGAGTTGGCATAGAATGTCTCTGGACCTCCCACTCCTCTTCTTATACCCAGGGGCCTTTCCCCAGGGACAAGGGCTGCCATGTCCCTAACTACTGTGGAAGGAAGTCTCCCTGCTGCTTTGGTCAGGAATAGGATGCACTTGGGAGCTGTGCATTGCAGACCCTTGGAGGAGGAGTGAGGAGAGCTGGCAGTGGAGCTGCTGGACCTCCTCATCCCACTCAAGGGGACGAATGGGCTGGGAAGTGGCCACTGAGCCCTGTGTGCACTCAGTGCTGGCCCGTCCCCACAGACCTTCCTGCCTCTGAAGTGGATGGCCCTGGAGAACACCTTTAGCAGCCTCTCTACCCTGAGAGGCTTGTAGTCTTTGTGATCCTGCAGTGGGAACACTTCATCTTGGGATCAATGCCCCTTCCCCATCCTCAGAGGCACAGCATCCCATCCCCTCCTCCTCCCATCCAGTGGGGCTGTGTGTGGGGCACTGGGACATTGGTCAGGTGAGTGAGCACTGTGCTACTCTCTCTGACTCTGCTGTTCTGATAAGTCCCTTTCCTTATCTGATATCATTTTCTCTCCATCTGAGTACAGAGGGGAGCCTGCTTGGTTCTGCTGTTCCCTGGTCCATTGTTCTGAGGAGTCCTGTGTGTCTTGGGAGCCCAGGAAAGAATTCACATCTCCCAATGCCATGGACACTGCACCCTACTCCACCAGGACCTGGGTGCCTCTCCCTGAACCATATAAAGGGGCACCCTGTTCCTTTTCCACACTCCTCACCCTGTGTATCCCTCATCTCTTATCTCAACAGGTGGCACCCCTTACTCCAATCCACCCATGAACGAGCAGTTCTACAATGCCATCAAGTGAGGTAACTGCTTGGCAGCCTGCTCACACCTCTGATGAGATATGAGTGGGGACTCATGCATTCTAGATGATTTCAGGGGTGAAATCAATGGGCATATAACACTACCAGTTTCAACCAAAGGGATTTATTAGATCAGAGATCTAGAAAATCTTGCTATACCTGTAAGCTCATGGCCCACAAATGACGGAGACAGGAGACAGGAAGCAAACCTCGGATCAGCAAACTCTCCTTTATTCTGCAGTGAAGTCCATAGATTGGACACAGGAGGGCCCATTTTCTGGGTATGGAAGTGGCACCCCAGTTACAGGAGCCTGGGTTCTTGATCGTTTCACCAGAGACTGCAGGAGTGCAGTTTGACAGTCAGGGGTTAGTTGTACAGGTGAAAACTTTACTTTTTAACTTAGTAGGGTAGTTGTCAAAAGGTTGAAACTCATTGTTGTCTGGGGAGATAGGAGTCCAGATCCCTAGGGATGAGTCCTCAAGTCTTGCCCACCATTTTACTTTCTCTGGGATCCATTGTTTCCCAGAGTTTCAATATTTGCTCTGCCTCCATTAGGGCTAATTTGCAATGGGGGAAGGTCAAAGTCCAGGGTCCAGCATTTCAGTATTTGCCTCCTTCCTTCAAGATGCACTGGTTGGGAAGGGGTAAATGTTTGCTTTTGGTGGAGATGCTGAGGAGGAACTCAGAAAGGGATGAGAGATCCCCTCAGGGCCCATTGTCCCTGGGAAAGGGTGTGTTGGGAGAAGCTTAATGTTTGGTTAATTTCCCCTCCTTCCTCTGAGCCACACTGTACCTCTGTTTTCCTTGGGGAGCTGTCTTGTCAGAATATTATTTTCCATAATCCTTCCATACCTGGCATTAAGTGCTCATGTCCTTCGTTCCTCTTCTACCCTGGGTTCTGTTTGCCTCTGTGCCAGCCTCATTTTCAGGCTACCACTGCCACATGGCTGCCAATTCTGCCAGCCTTGACTGTCACTGCCAAAGTCCCAGAGCCATCCTTTGATGGCTCAGCTGGAGTCTCATGCCATCAGACCCTGCCTCTGAGGTGAGAGGCTGAAACCCCTCTGGGCTACACCTGGGTCCTGTTCTCACTGACATGTGGCAGACCCCACAGAGCCACGGGGTGGGGTGGTGATCTCTGTCTCACTTCAGGTGGTCTGGGTCCTTACTCATCTTGTTCTGAGAGGCATGGCTCCAGCTCCCAGAGTCACCCCCATCCCCACCAGAGCCAGAGACCCTGACCCTCTCTTCTGCCCCTCCCAAGCTGCAAGATCATGCAGAAGTGCTGGGAAGAGAAGTTTGAGGTTCAGCGCCCCCTTCTCCCAGCTGGTGTTGCTTCACCAGAGGCTGCTTGGCGAGGGTTACAGAAAGGTCTGTTGAGGCAGGGCAGGGGTGGGCACCAGAGTGTTCTCCTTCAGAGTCAGACCCAGTAACCAGGCATGGTGTGCTGTGCTGGCATTTGGGGGAAACAGTCATACCCTACCCTGGGCCCCAACTTCTCTGCTGATCCTAGGAGGAAATGGGCTATGGCTGAGGCTATTCCAGGACACCAAGCAGTGACACTGACTGATCTGACACAGGGAGGATAGGCTATGAACTTTGCCCCCCCGTGCCAACTCCTGAGGTCTTGTCAGTAACTTGCACAAACACATGACTTCCAATACCAACCCCTTGGACACTGCTCTGGGTTTCCCCAGAGGCCAGTGGGACCTTCTGGGGCCTAAACCTCTGTCTTGCCTGGTGACAGCACAGGGTGAGGTGATGCACATCTCTCTGGCACAGGCACAGCCTTGTCCTTAGCTCCACTTCTCATTACCTCCCACCTTGGGTGTGTCCTGGCATGACTGAGATGAGAGGACTTGTCTCACCTCATAAAAGGACATTGAGGCTCCACAAGAGGAGGTCAGGTTGGAAAGAGAGCAGGAACTGTGAGGGTTTGTGGTGCTGGTTCCTAACTGCCCCTGGGTGGTCCTGAGCCCACCTGGTCTTGCAAGATGCTAGGTGGGAGGGAGCTCAGGTGTGTGGCCACCAGCCATAGCAGCCTCATCTGGCCTCAGGTACAGTGGGGGTGAGAAGGGAGGGGGACCCCGTTTAGTAGCCAAAGCCAAAGCACATGGTAGTGGAACCAGGGGTAAGAAGGGCTTGGGCTTCTCAGTGCTGGAGTCTCTAAGCAGACCTGTGGGCTCCAAGGTCTCCTGCCCAGCCCTGCTCAGGCACTGAAGAGGAAGGGAAGCCTTCTCACCTCACACCTGGGAAACCAAGTTCAAGGTCAGGGTCACCCAGACACTAGCAAGGGGTGGGAGAAATGAAAATCCCTTTTGCTGAAGAGGAAAATGAGACCAGAACTGAAGAAATCTGTCTTGGGATGACCTCTGATTGCCCCTCATGACAGACCTACTCCAGGCACAGAGACACAAACCCAAGAGAGACCACACAGCCTATGAGTAGAAGCACCAAGTTTAATATGAAAATCTTTCCCTTGAAAAAAAGTACACAGACAGGAAATCTGAACGTCATACAAAGTAGCACTTTTGATGTATATATGTGAGTTAGTGTGAGTCCTAAAGTACATATAACCCTAGGTGATTTAACTTTTGGTACCTTAGTGAGAACTGACTCCCTCTCCTTTGGGGAGGTGCTGGGTGTCTGGGGTTGAGAGACTCTAACCAACATGGGAACTGTGCCCAGGAGGGTTAAACTCTCCACATCCCCAGGCCAGCCCTCTCCTTCCTGGGGGTCGAGGCCATATCCCACACTGCCCTGGTACTACTCTCAATGCCCACTGTTTTGAGGGCAGTGAGGTACCACTACCAGACCTGGGCAATGACAAGGTCATACCCCACCAGGTACTGCCTCCAGCATGGGGCAGCTGGAAGTTAATGAGGCAACCTCAAAAGGGCCCTCCCCTTTTGCCCCTTTCCTGGGGTACCCAGTTTAAAGTTCTTGTCCTTCATGGCACACAATCATCTTTACTGTCCATACTGTCTGTGATCCATACCTCAGTAGCAGGCGTGGGCTGCTTCAGGTAATGGCTTCCCTCACTGACCCCTTGCCCAGGAGAACTCTAGAGTTCATCATGGGTGCTGAAAGAGGTCCTGTGGTCCTCCCATGACCCTCAACAGAGCTGTGGGCTTTCCTGGGTACTGACTGTCACTCTAAATCAAGGTTCATGCAGCTTCATTGCAGGCTGAGGAGGGGATATGTTTCTGAATGCCTGGAGAGTCATATGCCAACTGGAATCTCCCCAGAGCTAGCAGCCCCCTAAGAAGGTGGTTTAGGGTATTTGGCCTTGCTTCATCTGGACAAGCATGCAATCCCCAGGAATATTCTAGAATATTAGTGTTGACAGGGCACTCAGAGTCAGACTTGCTCATTCTTGGAAGGGGAAAATGGGACCAGAGAGGGCAAGGAATTCCTCCAAGGCCACAGGAGGTCCAATGCAGAGTCAGGGCCACCTATTTGTGCACACACGTGGACATAACGCTGGCACATCAACACATTTGCCACAGACGTGGTGTCAGCTGTGCCTGCAAACTGAGGATGATGAGTAAAGCCCCAGAACCAAAGAGGCCTGGAAGATGTGGGCACTGTCCACAGCCAGAGTGCTGAGCATCCTGGGCTGGGTCTGCAGGCCGGGAGCTCTGTAATTGGGTCAGCTGCCAGTTTTCATTACAGCATTGTTGAGCATGGCTGGCTTCAGACCAGTTTGGGACTGGGAAAGCAAAGACTAGTGTCAGGGGAGGTGGCTTCACAGTGAAGGAACACTGGCAAAGGCAGGCCCCAGCTCATCCAGGAGGCAAGGGTGCCAGGTCCCTTCCCCTTCCTTAGGCAAATAGAAGTATGGGGACAAACCTGCACATCCTTGGGCAGGTGGCTGAAGAGAGAGTGGTTATTGACCACCTCATTCACCCAGGAGCCTCCCCAGGTTCCAGCCTGGTCAGGGACAGGGTTGGGGGGCAGGTAAGGTGACACTTCTCAGTCTGACATGAGCTGATATTTGTTACCATTTTCAAAACATATCATGAAAAATACAAGAATGTACAAGCACACCTTGATTTGGAAACTGCCAAGACTGGAAGCCTGAGGAGACTTTTGGCCATGAAGATAGAATTGTGTGAGTTCCATACCCAATTGGGACTGTGAAGGGAGAGTGCTGGGCAGGAGGGAGTGCCCCTCTCATCCAGGACACTGGATGAGATACCACTGTCCCGGTATCTCTAGAAGAGGCAGGAGTGGGGTCAGCCTGGGTCAGCGGGCATTTCTCAAGTGATCTGGGGGTGGCTTTCCTACCTCCTTTGGTGCAGGCCCCAGCAGGTGGACAACGTTTCCCTGGGGCCTGAGGTGGCTCATGATCTTCAGCTCTGATATGAGTGCTTGCTTCTCACAGCTGCCGGCTGTGGATGTAGGGAAGGGCCTCAGACCAACTGCTCACTGAAACTTCTTAAAGGCCACATGGGAGCTACCCAGGCTCTTGTGCCCCACCCTGTGCTGCAAGACCACATGCCCTGGTGCAGGGGAAGCTTATACTTGCACCTGGGCAGGCAAAGAGGAAGGGAGAAGTGGGCAAGGAGGCCAGGTCAGGGCCATCTCCAGGTTTCACTGCAGTCCTTGTGTCCAGCACATCAAAACCAGCTACTCTAGGAGGGGCTGAATGCACTGAGAGATGGGAGAAGGGAGGTGGGGCCCTGTGTGAGTGAAGAGCAGGCACCAAGGACTCACATTTCAGCATCTTGATGGCCAATTTCATGGTGGCCTGTGAAAGGCTCAGGCCATGAGGCATGCCCTCCACCTGCCCTAAGGTCCCACAGATGAGGGTGCATCCTGGATGAGAGGATCCCTCAGTTCCTGGACCACCAGAAAATGCTGTACACCCCCTTCCTACCCAGGGGTGTAGAAAAGCCACTCTCTTAGGTCAACTTGAACATCCCTCAAATGCCTCTGGACTTAACATGCTCCCCTCAAAAGACTCTGACAACCATAGTGCTTTCCAGTACTTCCTGGGATCTCATCGAAGTCCTTCCTACTATCTGCTCCATCTTGAGTACCTTGGAAACTTCTTCACTTCCCATGGAAGCACAGTTCCTCCACACCTTTTCAGCCCCCTTAACTAGATTAAGCACAGGCTGGCACTGGGCCTGTGCTTAATGCTTCCTTTCTTGCCATAGAGGGTCCTATCTCAAAGTCACAGGACTTCAATGCTGGGCAGTCCCTGGGGTTCCTCTAGACCTTATTTTACAGAGGAGGAGACTGAAGGCCAGAGAAGGCAAGATCCCTGTCCCAGATCTCATAGCTACTCATGGCCAGGAGACCAGACCCAAGACAGTCTTCCCTCTACTTCATGTCCCCAAACTGCCATGTGAGACCTCTCTGGATTGACCAAGTGCAATCTGGTCCTGTGGCAGTTCCCACATGGAGTAAGAGAGCAGCTTCATGGGCAGATGGACTCATGGGCTTCAGAGCTCACAGACTCAAGAATCTTCCATCAAATCTCATAGTATGACTTCTGAAGGTCCAGGAATAGAGCCTCAAGGAAAGTCATTGGACTCACTAGGTACAGATTCATAGGGAGATGGGACAGGAGACCCTGAGACCCAAGAGGGGTAGGCAAAACTGAAATCCCACAGCATGTCAAGGCCTTCATGGGCTCAGGGAATAGGTACCCAGGGGCTACAATGTGTGGATGCAGAGGCAGAGAAGCCATCAGGGTTTGGCAGACTGAGGAGCAGCTGACATGCAGGGGCCTGGCTCATCAGAACAACTTCACCACAGCTTCTCTGGAGCTTTGGCTGCTCAGCAGGTGGGAATAGAGGAGCAGGCCACCCTGGACATGGCCCACATGAAGTTGTTCCTGAGGGAATCTCAGAAGAATGGAAATTTAGAATGTTGAAATTTAGGATGCTGAAATTACAGGACTGGACTCAGAATGATAGAATTATGAGGGACCATAATCCTAATTTGGGAATCTTCACATTTTGGCATTACTGAGAGGTATTAGACCCTCTTACTCAGCCTCTTACTCTGGGTCATACCTTCTGCTCTCTTATAAACCTCCATCCCCACAGTCACCATCCTTGTGGCCTCCATGTGCCTTTGAACCCACCAGGGTCAGTATTGTCTTTCTGCTCCAGCTCTAGGTTGGGTGCAAAGCACTTTTCAGGGTTCCTGTCCATTGCCAGGCTCTCTTATAGGACCATGAGTCTCTGAGGGCCATGCCCTTGTTGGGCTGTCACAGCGGGGTCAGAACTCAAGTGACCAATAGCTGAGTCATCTACCACCAAGGGAGCCACAGCTGAGTGATCATGACACAATGAATCCAGACTCAGCAAGGAGCCTGCTCTCCACCTACTGTCTAGTTCCACCCCAGACCCTAGCTAGGAGTGGACAGTGATGGAAGTTAATCCCTGAGTCTCCTCTAACCCAAGACCTCAGCCTCTTCCCTCCCCAGCCACCCCAGAAAGACCTTCATCTCCCTTGCCCTGCCCCACTGGCTACCTTTGGGAACTTGTTTCCTCCTCCTCTGTCATTTTCCTGCCTTTCTCTCTCTCTCTTTTTTTCTTTTCCAATGGAAGGGGATGTGATGGATCAGGTCATGCCAGATCTGGTCTCCAACAAGATGGAGGAGCCTACCTTCCCTTTATTTATAGTCATACATGTAAAGAGGGACTGGGAGGAGCTGCTTCTGTGAGGAACAGGATAGGGTGAAGTTAGGGAAGCCATTTTCTCAGAGAATCAGCATTTCCTCAGATAGTGAGCCAACTCTATACTGGGGTCACCTGCCCCAGGCTATCTGAAACCATCTCTCATGACTGTTCCTGGGAGTCAGACCTCTGTTTCCCATGGCTCAGCCAAGCCTGATTCTGCTAAACATGCATGGCTTCCCACAAGATAGTATTTTTGACATAAATAAGATTTAAATGTAACATTTTCTTGATCAAAAGAGCACTATTAAAATGTATCAGTAAATTTGTGCAATCCTGCACTTTTAGGTCAGAGGTTGTTTTGACTCCAGTTTTCCATATACTTTGAAGTAGAATGAGTAAGAAGTATCACTCCACTATTGACTCCCTCCTATAATGCAGTACACTGAATTGTATATAGAAACTACTAACATTTCTAAAACTCACCTTGCCCTTCAATTGTGATTGATAATTCATACCAGTATAAATTGCTTTCAAAATAAGCAGATGATATATGCAAAATCATGTACCCTAGTACTCAGAAAGAAGTGCACATATAATATCAATTCTCTGATACCAATTGATATCAATATCAACCTCTGTTTATTTTATTTTATTTGAATTAATTTATTTTGATTCATTGTACACAAATGGAGGGCAAAGCAGGGGGTATCACAATACTGGACCTTCAACTATACTACAGAGTAATAGTAACAAAAATGGCATGGTACTGGCACCAAAATGGACAGGTAGATCAATGGTACAGAATAGAGGACACAGAGACAAACCCACATAAATACAGGTATCTCATACTAGACAAAGGCGCCAAAAACATGCAATGGAGAAAAGATAGCCTCTTCAACAAATGGTGCTGGGAAAACTGGAAATCCATATGCAGCAAAATGAAACTAAACCCATATCTCTCACCCTGTACAAAACTCAACTCAAAGTGGATCAAGGACCTAGGAATTAGACCAGAGACCCTTTCCTGCTCTTCTCTGATCCCTAGGGAGCCCTGCCATGCCTAAAGTCATCCTCAGGGTCACAGACCCACACCACTCTTCTGCTCCCTCTCTCCAGCAGTGTCACACATCCAGGACCTGGAAAAAGACCTGTATCCTCTGCAGAGTCCTCTGAGTAAAGAGGTGTCAAACAGCCACTTTCTCAGCTCCTCAGGTGTAGTTCTGCCTTCATTCAGAGCTGGGCTGCAGCTCAGGATGTCCACTCTGTCTGCCAAGTGCCCACTTGCTCATGGACATTTGTGCATGTGCTGGAGGGTGGATGAGATAAGGATATTTGTAAAAACCCACCCACGCTCACAGAGCAGGGGACAGGAGGCCAGTGTGAACATCAGGCATGCACATGTACAAGGCCACTAAGCCTGCCCAAGTACACCAGTGTGCACCAAGCCTCACTTGGCCCCCAGAGCCCTGCTGCTCTCGCTTCTTCCAAACCAACAACCTCACTTCTTTCCATTGCCGTCCACTTTTTCTCCCCCACCTCAAACCCAGAAAACTACAGGCACTCTATTCTCCAACCAGCTTGAATTCCTTTACTTTCTTAGAACTGGCCTGAGGCTTTCCTACAGGCCTTTCCCTCTGACTGGAACACTCTTGCTCACCCAGCTGACTTCCAGTTATCTTTCAGGTTTGATCTAAAGGACTTTTTTCCCAGGACATTTTCCTCAATCCCACAGCTGGCCCCTTCTTTCTCCAGGCTTTTACCTCAAAGTGCTGATGCCAAGTAGGATTGCTTATCCCTCCACCCCCACCTTTGCACTATTGGCAGTAGGAGGGCAGACAAGGCTGGTCCCTAGAACATGAGAAGTTGTGTCAACATAACTAATTATGGAATAAAAAAAAGGTGAACCAATGAAGTGCATTCATATGCAAGCATGACACAAGCATGTGCAGCTAGGCATGCAAACTAGAACTGCTCAAATGTGCAAGATTTGTGCATGTATGTGTCCCTTTTAACATATATGCACTGTACAGCAAGCATATGTGTTTAGGAATTGTGCTCACACATATTTCCAGAAGGACGTGCTTCCATGACATGCTTACAGACACACTATGATGAACGACACATATGCAGAGAAGTTCATGAGGATTATTTGTACACATGTTTGGGGACTGATCAACCTGGGACAAGGACATGCCTATGTACATAGCATATATATATTCTGTGAGTTTACACACATAGACAAGCATTGTACATGTTTGAGGACATGCTTAGAGACATATACTCTAGCTTTATTTGAGAATGTGGGGATCAGGCATTCTTAAGTGCAAAGTTTACAAATCTACATGCAGAGTTAACACCTCCTGGGATCAGGGCTGTTCATGGTCAAGGTTTACAACATGTTCTATACATTCTCTAGTTAGAAAGAAACAGTGCTACTCAAATCTATGGTTTCTACACTTGTGTTTGTACATGTGCACCCATTATGTATTGTGTATGGTATTCACTATGCTCCTATGTACCTGTGGGTATGCTGGTTTGTCCCACTGTGGGAGAATGGGCTCAGTTCCTAAGTATATCTGGATCAAGGAGTGGGTGAGCTGTGGGGATCCACAAAGAGGCAACTATGATAGCCTCCTGCACATCGTGGCCCAGTGGGTTGCACAACACACAACTGATCCACATGGTGCAGGCACAGCATGCTTAATATCTCATATCCTGCTCCTTCACCAAGGATGTCACATTAGTCTCCAACTGGCTTTCTTCATAAATGTTCCCCAGCAGTGTGAGTTGCAACTCACATGACCAACTGTCAAAGAGACAAGAATCAGCTGATGGCCGCACCCTTCTGCAGAGTGGGAAACTGAGGACAAAAGCAGATGGTGCAGCACAGTTCTGGCAGGCAGGAGCATTGTGTGTCCAGTTCCTGTGACCTGCTGCTGGGTTATGAGTGGGTTCCTCCTGTGATTCCCTAGAATGATTAGCATATGGTGCCCCATTCCAGAATGGAGAACCCCAGATCACAAAATGCACTCTGCATTTTGACCACCAATGTTACACACACCATGTGATGAGGTAGGGCCAGAAGCTAAACTCAACCCTGACTCTACCCACTGCACCACAATCAGCCCTAATCAGAGGAACAGAACATCTACTATGTAGGTGAGGTCTCTCTGGGCACAGACTCTACACTGTGCTGATCAAAGAATAGCTCAGGGATCAAGATAAGGAAGAGGACAATTCAGGTATGCAGAACATCTCCAAGGAGGTGATGGATTGGTCTTCTACCGTGTAGCTCTAATTTGGAGCACTGTACCAGAGGAAAGGGCAGACTAGGTAACTTCCTTCTAGCCTGCTGTGGTACCCTAAGAGACTGAGGTCCAGGATTTGCTCAAGTTTTGCAGTCTCTGCAGGTAGACCAGGTGACATTTGGCTGGGCATGCCCTGGCCATGATAGTGGACCCTCTCCTCCCACTTGCTGGTATGACTCTCCCTCAGATCCAGCACGGGATCAGGGACTGCATGGGGGAAAATTCAGGATCAGGAGGAAAGTGGGGAGATGAAAATAGACCCTCAACAGGAGAGGCCTTCAGAGAGACCTGGACAGAGTCTCCCTCAGGGTGAGGATTGCACACCTCAGGATGAGGGCTACACACCTCAGGTGAAAACTGAATACCAGGAATCCTTTGGGAAAGCTGATGGATTTCCCCCTAGCTACTTCAAAGGGAAAGCCTCAGTAGGGTGCTGGTCTGTCCTTCACACCTGTTATAGCTTGGATGTGAGGTGTACCCCAAAGCTCATGTGTGAGACAGTGCAAGAAGGTTCAGAGGAGAAATGATTGGGTTGTGAGAGTCTTAATTCAATCAGTGATGCAATCAGTGATTTCATCCCCTGATAGGATTAACTAGGATTTAAGGAAGCTATACGGTGTGGATGGAGGAGGTGGGAATTGGGGGGCGGCTATGCTTATCTATTTTTTTCTGGCCCGTGGAGTCTCTTTCTTTGTTTTCTGATCACCCTGATGTAAGCTTGTCTCCACCACACTCTACTGCCATGATGTTCAACCTCACCTTGAGCCCCAAGGAATGGAGCCCACCCTCTATGGACTAAGACCTCTAAAACAGTGAGCCCTCAAATAAACTTTTCCTCCTCTATAATTGTGCTGGTCGGATCATTAAATCACAGCAACAACAAAGCTGACTGAAACAACACCTCCCCGAGACTTGCTAACCTTCCCTCTTAACAGAGAGAAGAGGCCTCAAGCTCAGAGCCCTGGGCAGCCTGATTCATGAAACTGGAATTGAATAGCATTCCTCTTGTTTTCTCGGAATTGATTTTACTGGATTGCTTTATATTTAGGACATGTGATGCTGATTTTCCATCTACAAGTAAGAGGTATAATTTTGTCCATCAAAATATATTTTTTTATTTAATTTTTTGATTCATTGAACACAAATGGAGTACAGCAATTGTTTTTCTGGTTATACACAAAGTAGAGTCACCCCATCTGTGCATTCATACATGTACACAGGGTAATGATGCCTGTCACACATACTGTTATTATTCTTACCCCCCAACCTCAACCCCACCCCTCCCTTCCCTCTATGCTCTCTATCCTTTCTCCATTCTTGCCATCATTCCAACCCATATTATGCATCATCATTCACTTATCAGAGAGACCATTCGGCCTTTGGATTTTGGGGATTGGCTGATCTCACTTAGCATAATAGTCTCCAACATCATCCATTTACCTACAAATGCCATAATTTTATTCTTCTTTATGGCTGAGTAATATTCCATTGTGTATATATACCACAGTTTCTTTATCCATTCATCTATTGAAGGACATCTAGGTTGGTTCCACAATCTAGCTATTGTGAATTGAGCAGCTATGAACATTGATGTGGCTGCATCACTGTAGTAATCTGATTTTAAGTCCTTTGGGTATAGGCTAAGGAGTGGGATAGCTGGGTCAAATGGTGGATCCATTCCAAGTTTTCTAAGGAACCTCCACACTGCTTTCCAGAGTGGCTGCACCAACTTGCACTCCCACCAGCAATGGATGAGTGTACCCTTTTCCCCACATCCTCGCCAACACCTGTTGTTGCCTGTATTCTTGATAAAAGACATTCTAATTGGGGTAAGATGAAATCTTAAGGTGGTTTTGATTTGCATTTCTCTTATAACGAGGGATGTTGAACATTTTTTCTCAAAATGGATCAAGGACCTAGAAATTAGACCAGAGACCCTGCACCTAATAGAAGAGAAAATAGGTCCAAATCTTCATCATGTTGGCCTAGGACCAGATTTCCTTAACATGACTCCCAAAGTACAAGAAATAAAAGCAGGAATCAATGATTGGGATAGAGTCAAACTAAAAAGCTTTTTCTCAGCAAAGGAAACAATCAGCAATGTGAAGAGAGAGCCTTCAGAGTGGGAGAAAATCTTTGCCACACACACTTCAGATAGAGCACTAATCTCCAGAATCTACCAAGTACTCAAAAATCTTTGCACCAAGAACACTAATAACCCAATCAATAAATGGGCCAAGGAACTGAACAGACACTTTACAGAGAAAGATCTACAAGCAATAAACAGATTTATGAAAAAATGTTCAAAATATATTGATGATTAGAAAACTGACAACACAGGAACTCATTACCATGGCATTCCTACCCTCAAGTCCCTGCAATGACTGTTTCTTTCAGTCACAGTAGAAGCCAAATTTGTATCAGACTCACAGCACCTACACATCTACCCTCTCCTCACCCCTTCCCCATCTCTGCTCTGAGCTCATCCCCTGTCACTCTTCCTCGACCCCTCTTTTGACCACAGGCCTTTCTGCCTTTGCTCTGGGTTTTGCATAGCCAGGACTGCTGTGTCCCCAAGTATCCACTTAGCTGCTGCCCTCATCTTCCTCAAGTCTTCACACAAATGTCACTTCCTCAATCTGGCCAAAGCAAACAAGGTCAACCCTGTTCACCAGTATTTAAAAGTGCCTGTATGATTAACAATAATGATATGAATGTACATCAGGCACAACCATAGAAATGAAAATATGTACCCCATATGTGTACAATGAATCAAAATGAAGTCTGTAAAAATAAAAATTTAAAACTACCTCACCAGTCCCCTGTGCCCAGCACTCTCAATCTTCCCTACCCCACCCATTTGTTTCTCCTTCCCACAGTGGTTATTTCCTATTATGTTTATCATTTGCTTGGGTTTCCTCCCCTACTGTTAAATGTTTATCTTGGCCCCAAAGGCAAGGCCTTAGGAACTAGGAACAGAGTGGTACATTGTAGTTCCTCAACAAATATCTATGGAATAAACACGACTGGATAAATTGTTTAAGAGAAGGAAAAATCATGCCATTGGTACATGAATGCTGAAGTTTTATGAAAGACCAGTCTGTCCTGATGGTCTCCCTTATAGCTGGGGAAACTGAGGGACATGGCAGGTTAACGGCCAAGGACCCAGACTCCATAGCTCTAGATCACTTCAACTCCTCCTATGGTTGGTAGGACATTACAGGAAGAGGGAATGTGCACAGGGTAAAAAAAGGGAAAAGGGCAAGAAGGTGATGTTCTCCACTGTCCTGCAGCTTGAAGGAGCGCTAGGCCTCAGCCTCCTCATGGAAGGCCCACATGGTACAGCAGCCAGCCTCTGCCACCTTCATCTGCACCAGTGTCAG
Organism: Glaucomys volans; assembly: GCA_020662805.1. NCBI lineage: Eukaryota > Metazoa > Chordata > Mammalia > Rodentia > Sciuridae > Glaucomys > Glaucomys volans. Next base: position 36,161 of record JAJEJO010003782.1, on the reverse strand, counting down.
TTCCATTACATCCCTAGGAAATGGGACAGGCCAGGAAACCCAGCTGTCAGAGCTGGAAGAAATCCTCCACCCCCAGCTTCCTTTGGACAGACAGGTAAAAACAGAGCCCAGGGAGGGAAAGGAGCCTGCCAAGGGCACACACTGTCAGTAGTAGAGCCAGGACTCCAACCTACTCTCCTGAGTCCCCACTGAGAAGCAGTTCCACTAAGCCAAGAGGAAGGGGTGGGAGGGATTGGGAAGTGTGTGCATTGGAGGGACATAATTCCCTCCCCCTCCACAGAAGGGACCTTACATGTTTCATCCTAAATTATCACTTCTCTATCAGTCTGCTAATCTCCAGCCTTGGGGACATCACAGTGGCAGGGAGTGGCCCTCCTGGCACTCTCTTCCCAATAATCCTGCCTTTTGCCCTGGGCTGCAACCTGCTGGCTCCACATATCACTAAGAGAACATCTGAGCAATCATATAACCAGTGTCTGTTTCCCCTTCTGACTCAGAAACCCTGGACACAGTGAAATTTTGGTCCAGTCCCTGGAGTATCCCAGGGCCTGGCACTGATCCTGGCACATAGCAGACTCTCAGGAGAGGTGGGGCTAGGTTTGTCTGTCAGCTGTTGGTAGCTTCAAAGCTTCAAAAACTGGAGAGGGTAGCAGCTGTTTATCAGGTCTCGGACACTGTTCGTGGACAGGGTGACCTCATGGGTGCTGGAATAGCCCAGGGTACAGTTCAAATTTTTTTTCAAGAAAGAACAAGAATATACAAAACAAATTGGAAGGGAAGAACAAATTTGAAAGATTGATATCATTGAGTTACAGCTTCCTAGAAAGTGATTGTATGGTCCTGGAGAAAGGATACACATGTACAGCAATGGAGCAAACTAGAGCCCAGGAATAGACCCTTAGGTATGTTGTCAGTTGATACTTGCTAGAGGTGTAGGGGAATCCAATGAAGAAAAGATACTCTTTCCAAAAAAGAACAATTGAATATGTATATACAAAAAAGAAAAATTTTTTTAAAAATCCACCTTTGAAAACCCTTGATCTCTATATGAAACCCAATTGTAAATGATCACAAAATGGATTTGTGACCTAAAATATAAAATTATACAACTATTACAAGAAGTAGAGAAAATCATTGTTACCTTGTGATATTGAGGATTAGGCTATGAGTCCTTCAACACAAGCTGAAGAAGATCCTTATGGCTCTGCTTCCTGATCATCATGTGAGCCACCTCCCTCTGCCACACTCTTCCAACATGATGTCCTGCCTCGCATCGAGCCCCACGGAATGGAACCAGCTCACCATGAACTGAGACCTCTGAAACCAGCTTCTAATGAGAAATCAGAAATGAACCCTATGGGGAAATTATGATAAACCCTTCCTCCCTCTCAACACCATAACTGGAAGATTTGTCATTAAGAATGATGTTGCTTTGAATGGAATTGTGTTCATGTCAAAATCCACATGTGGAAGCCTTAACCCAATGTGTTGGTCCCTGGAGATGAAGTTCCTGGGAGGGAAGCAGGGTTCCATGAGGCCAGGAGAGTGGGGCCCCAGGATGGCATTAGTGGCTCTTTAAGAAGAGGAGGAGTTTCTTCCTCTCTGTACACATAGGGAGAGGAGAACACAGCAAGGAGGGGGCCATTTGCAAGCCAGGCAGAGAGATCTCATGAGAAACCAGTGCTGCTGACCCTGGATCATGACCCTCCAACCTCCAGGACTGGGAGACCACAATGACATACTGCTGGCATGAGGTGCAGAGTCCGTGGTATTCTGTTATGGCCACTGAGCCTATGGAGGCAGGGTATGTGGGTCCTGTGATGCCACGGGCTTCTGAAAGTGCCTGGATCAGCACCCACATGCAGTTATAGGTACCAGCTCCATTTTCTGGCTGGTGATGTGGAGCCTCTCGGAGTTAAGTACTTGCTCAGTGACAGGCTTGTCATGGGAGGAATGAATCCACCTCTCTGGCTTCCATCCTGAAGCACTGATACCCTCACACACTGGTGGGTGGACCACCCAGTTCTCCAGGGGGAGGAGAAGAAAGGGGCAATTCAGACTTTTGCAGTTGCTGGTTTCTGTAGGGTACATTCTCCCACCATGGCCCCTGCAAGATGCCAAGAGTTCAACTATGGACTCACAAGCCTTGGCGAGCCAGCCATCAGCTCTGGCCCAGCCCCATCCTGGACCAGCTCCCAGAGGGGAGGGGCGAGCCAGCCAGACAGGTTACTGCAACAGCAAGAGGACCCTGCCCATCTGCAGGAGGTCCTGGCATGTCTGTGGCCCCGGGTGTCTTACTGGGCACTTCTTGTAGGAGTCTAGTTGGCCCGCTGTATCCCTGGGTTCCACATCAGCAGATTTGACCAACCATGAATTGAAAAATATTCAAGACAATAAAAATGCATCTGTCCTGAAGATGACAGGACAGACAATTTTTCCTTGTCTTTATCCTCTGAACAAGACACAGCTACAGCTATTTACACAGCATTGACATTGTAAGTGGCTATCCTAAGTCCTCTCCAGATGAGGTAGTGTCTCCAGGAGGATGTGTGCAGTTCTATGAAAATCTTATGCCATTTGACACAAGGGACTTGAGCACCTGCAGGTTTTGGTGTCTGTAGGGGTCCTAAAGCAAATCCCCCATGGAGACCAAGGGATGACTCTGTCTTATCATATGCTGCCCCTCTGAGACTCAGTGAAGCCCATCTGTGGAAATGGGTCCAGCCATCCCTCCACCTGCCTTATCAGTCTTCCTGGGCTTTGCAGCCTCAGGGATCTGAGTGCCACAGGTCCAGCAGGTGGACTGGTTCCCTGATGCAAGTCCCCATGGGGAGTTAGGCCAGCCACTTGGAACGGTTTCCCTGCTCTTCCCTCCCTCTCTATGCTGAGAGCTTTCACTGTGGTTGCCTCCTCTTTGGGAGGGGTCTTATTACAGGTCGGCCGCTAGATCTCCTGCCTGAGATAAGAAGTCTGCTTCTCTTTAATCTCCCAGCTTACCAGCTACATTTTAATATCTCAGAACTGGTTTCCAGGCTCAGGGTCAGGTGTAGAGGAGTGGTAGACAGGGCCTGGCCTACATAGGGTTTGAATTTATCTTTGAAAGGACCTTCCTGTTCTCAAGTCTGGGGACCCTGGGTACTGAGTTCTTTCTTTAGGGTAGGTTTCAGGACTCTGACTAGAGTTTGCATTTATGGAGAAACCTAGCTGGACAGGGGTTGTCTGCTGTAAGCAGTCGGCCAGTGGCTGTCGCAATTCCTAAACCCAATGCAGGAATTATGGAATTATGGTCTCTCTTCCCTTTCCCTCCCTTTCCCTCCTGGAAGGAATCACTGGGAACAAGAACATGAGGAGAAGCAACACTAAATGAGCAGCTACCAAATGCATGCCAAGTTGCTAGACTGGCCACCTGACTGGGCTGGACTTGACGTTTGCTTTCTTTTTTTAATTTAATTTTTTGATTCATTCAACACAAATGGAGTACAGCAATTGTTTTTCTGGTTGTACACAAAGTAGAGTCACCCCATCTGTGCATTCATACATGTACACAGGGCAATATTGTCTATCACACATACTGTTATTATTATTACATCCCAACCTCAACCCCACCCCTCCCTTTCCTCTGTGCTCTCTATCTTTCTCCATTCTTGCCATCATTCCAACCCACATGATGCATCATCATTCACTTATCAGAGAGACCATTCGGCCTTTGGATTTTGGGGATTGGCTAATCTCACTTAGCATAACAGTCTCCAACATCATCCATTTACCTACAAATGCCATAATTTTATTCTTCTTTATGGCTGA
>JAJEJO010003782.1:5847-22357 GCA_020662805.1 Glaucomys volans | reverse complement strand
CTCAAGCTTGAGAACCACTGTTCAAATCCAACTGTGTTAGGCCTCCCAGAAGGCATGAGTGGATACACCCTTCACATGCTGTTTCCAAAATCTGGGGTTTCCTTTTGCTGTTGTGGGTTCCTCTCATGCCCTGCACCACCCAAATCATAACACTTATCACAGTGTGTGGACATATAGAATATGACATGACTCTGAAATACTACCAAGTAGTGTTTCCCCAAGTGTGACCAGACACTCAAGATCATTTTGGAAGATTGAATTGTTATTTCGATGATGTTATTAAATTATTTTAATGGGTGTTCAAAAATATAGCAAAATTAAGGTTTTCTCTTTTCTCAACAAATTTCAAATTTTAGATGAAAGAAAACTGCTATGTAAATAGTCGGACAGTGATGCGCAGGTTTAACGTCCTTCATGTTGTATGTGGACTCTGGACACTGCTGGGGAGGGTTTCAGTGGTTGGTGATTGGGTGCTGCTCGTGGCCACAGTCTTCAGCAGATGACTGTGATATCATCAGATACTGCCTGCTTTATTTTCAGGACCAAATCCAGTCACCACCAAAACCCCATAAGTCTATGTCCCCAACATGGCACCTTCACAGGACACTGAATTGTCCTTAATCCTTTCTTCTTCAAAAATCCCAGCTAATTTGAAGGACCTTTCAATAAACTCTTGCTTGGTGTAGCACTGAATCTCTGGCTCTTTTTCCATCTCTTATTATCCTAGTAGCTCCAAAAAGGACATTGATGATGCATCCAATACCCTGACCACTCAGTTCCTGGACTTACTGGATTCTACCTTCTTTTCTTTTTTCACCTCAACTATCTATCTATCAATTGATCAATCTATCTATCTATCTATCTATCATCTATCTATCATCTATCTATCTATCCATCTTGTCATCATTCAGGACTTAAATATCCCTCCTGGGAGTTGCTGTGTCTGAATTTACCAGCTAAGATCACCAAACTGGTTGCTTTCCACAGTCCAGCCAACTGGCACATGAATGATCTCGTCTATTAACTTCAATGTCTATTTCTTGTTGCTTTAGTTACATGACAGCAGAGTCTGAGGTGGAAATGTTACTCAGGTGATCAGTCAAGCAAATTCTCTCAAGCCCAGCAAGGTGAGGGAAACCTGGTAGGATAGGGAGAAAAGCTAAGCAAGAATATGATCTCAATATTAGTAAGAACTGTGGTACATATACACAATGGAATATTATTCAGCCAAAAAGAAGAATAAAATTATGGCATTTGCAGGTGAATGGATGGAGTTGGAGTATATCATGCTAAGTGAAATAAGCCAATCCCCAAAACCACAGGCCAAATGTTTTCTCTGATAAGTGGATGATGATACATAATGGGGGTGTTGTGGGGGGTAAGAGAAGAATGGAGGAACTTTGGATTGTGTAGAGGGAAATGAGGGGGGAGGTGGTCGGGAAAGGAAAGATAGTAGACTGAGACAGACAGTATTACCCTATGTGCATGTATGATCACATGCATGTCGTGAATCTACACTGAAACTGTGGTGTATATACACAATGGAATATTATTCAGCCATAAAGAAGAATAAAATTATGGCATTTGTAGGTAAATGGATGATGTTGGAGACTATTATGCTAAGTGAGATCAGCCAATCCCAAAAATCCAAAGGTCGAATGGTCTCTCTGATAAATGAATGATGATGCATAATGCGGGGTGGAAGGGTGGCAAGAGTGGAGGAAGGATAGATAGCATAGAGGGAAGGGAGGGGTGGGGTCGGGGTGGGGGGGTAACAATAACAGAATGTGTGACAGACATCATTGCCCTGTGTACATGTATGAATGCACAGATGGTGTGACTCTACTTTGTGTACAACCAGTGAAACGATAGCTGTACTCCATTTGTGTTCAATGAATCAATAAGTAAATAAAAAAGAAAAATTGTACCCCATTTGTGTACAATGAATCAAAATGCAGTTCATAAAAATAAAAATAAATAAAATTTTAAAAAATTAAAAAAATTAGACAACCAGATCAATGGAACTGAAGCCAGAATCCAGAAAGAGATTTAAACACATGTGATTTCTCAGGAAGGGTACTGATCCCATTAGGAAAGGAGAGTCTTCTCGACCCTTATCCCTGGATCATCTAGATACAAGTTTGAAGATATTAAATCTCTACCTTGCCATACACACAAACATCCAAAAAGGTCATAGACCAACTCAGAGTTTAACTACAAAAACCTCTAGAAGAAAATATTGGAGAATAATTTTAGCAATCTTGAGGCTAAGCAAAAGATTTCTTAGAAAAGACCCAAAGTACACTAACCACAAAAAACAAAGAAATAAACAAATCACGCTTTCTCAAAATTAGAAAACTCCTGCTCACTGCAAGACCCCCTTAAGGAAATGAAAAGACAATCCAATCAGGAGAAAATACCCTCAACACATATGTCATGGAAATTGCACCTGGAAAATATCAAACAACACCCACAAATCAATAAGGTAACTTGGTGAGCAGGCAGAGATGGGAATAGGCTCCTTTAGACAAAAAGAGTCCCATGTGACCTGTAAACACAGGAAAAGGTGCTCAATACTATTCACCCTCAGGGAAATGCCAATAAACACCACAATGGGACATCATTTCACACCCACTCAAATGGGCCAAATGTGAAATCTGACAACACTACATGTTGGTGGGGATGTCAAGGAACTAGAATGCTCACTTCATGGTGTAAACAGTGCACCACTTGGGAAAATTCGTTGGCAGTTTCTCATAATATGAAGTCACTTACCCACCTTATCACTGGGCCATTTTACTCCTACTCATCTACCCAAGGAAAAGAAAAACACAGGTATTGCAAAAAATCTATGCAAGAATTTTACATAGCAGTTTTATCCATAAGAGCTATAAATTGGAAATTGTTCAAATTTCCATCAACAGAAGAAAGGATAAATTGTTGTGAGTTTGTACAATTGAAGGCTCTTCAGCATTGGGAGATGAGTTACAGATTGATCTCAAGGACACTGTCCAGTGAAGGAAGCTATCTACAAAATAATTCATATTGCATGACTCCATATAGGTGAAGTTCAAGAAGAGACAAAAGGTTGGGCTGGACTGGAAGTGGGTAGCAGGTGGAGATTGGCTGGAGTGTTGGTGACATGGAAAAGCATTCATCAAAACTCAGAATTGTACACTTGATAGCTGCTTATTTTACTGTGTATTTTCTGTAAATTTAATGAATACAAACCAGAAAGAAGGACAAGGTAACTGGAGACCAGAGGGAAGCTGAGCCTTCTGGAAGGGGTATCTCCAACTTGGCTGGGAACTATTTCCTGGAGAAGGGTTCATCTATGGCTTGTGATCAGCCAGCGGTGCCACTGGGGCGGGTGTGCCTTCCAGAGAGGAAAGTCCACCATGTCTACCAGAGTCCACATCTTCTAGAGTCTGGATCCATTTACTTCTCCCATAAATCTGCTTTTTTCTGTGTATGTTATCTTCAGGATTCTGGTTGGTCACAGTTTCAGAAAGCAACATACAAGAGGAAGGTTAGTGGGGTGCACCAGAGCCCCCCACCCCTGCAGCCTTCCCTTATGGCCAACTGGCATAAGTTGCCTAAAGGGACCAGGGACCAGCCATTCATTTGAGTTTAGTGGGATTGTGACTGTGTTCCGGGCAGGAGCAGTCTCCACAAGGGTCCTAGACCCCTGACCCATGGGCTCCAGGCTGCAGAGATGGGAAGCCCAGAGTCCCCTGGGGAGGCCCTGGGGAGTGTCAGTGAGCAACCCTTCTTGCTCCTGTCTTCCGACCATGAAGGTGTCAGATGTTGAGGTCACTGCCATCCGTCTCGTGCACCACGGTGCCTTTGACCCTCAGTATGACGCCCTGCACACTCAACGCACTTCCCAGATGCTTCTCAAGTGAGATCCAGAAACCCGTGTGATGCTGTATAGAGTGTGTTTAAGGGGCATCACAAAGCACCAGTGTTCCTTAAAACCTCGCACTGATTTTCAAGAACCCAGTTAGACATATTTATCATAGAGAATTTCCAATTTGAAAAAGCAGGAGAAAATCGAGATCACCCAGAGAGAACCTGCTCATCCAGACGCTGCCGGCCATGCACTGGGTCAACCCAGGGCTTCGTGCACATATCTGGAGCACAGGAATTTCCAGGAGAGGGGTTCAAGGAGTTCCTTTGAGAATCAAGGGGAGAGCGTGTCCTTTTCCAGGATGGGAATCCTTTCCAAATCTTTCTTTAAATCTTGTTTGAAAGGAAGGGTTTCCAATGGAAACAATAAAAACAGTGGAAAACTACCAGCCTACACCAGGGGGTTGGCGGGTTCCATTCAGCTGACGTCCAATTCATGTCACTGTCCATAAACAGAGCAGATGGCCTTGGGTTCACCCTCCTGTGTGGCAGTTACTGGCATTTGCATCCCCCAGACTCCCTTTCTCCCCAGAATTCTGCAGTGTCATGTGAGAGAAAAAAGGAGACTTTAACTGCAAGAAACCAGATGTTGGCGAGAGGAAGAGGCCAGTGGTGGTTGAGAACTATGAATGAGTCGGGTTCAATCATCTCCAACAAACATAAAATTATATAAAAGATTAGAGCAGGAGAGAATTTACCCTGGTCTCCGGGCTGTCTGGGAGCATGATTTAGATTAAAAGAAGAGGAGGAGAAAAAAAATCTCCAAGACACCTTAAGCCCCGTGATCAGAGGCTCTAGGATTTGGATCTCAGTACCCATCCCCCTGACCTCTTACTTTTATTTTTGGAAAGTTGTGTGGCTCTGTCACCAAGCAGGCCTGGACAGGACTGGATGTGGGTGGGGGTCAGGCCATCCCCACAGGGAGCAGCAACAGCTCACAGACCACCAAGGTCCCAGGATCCAGAAGGCAGCTCGTCTGAGGGGCACACCTGGTCTCCGCTCCTCGGTGGGATCAGAACAGCAGGCCCTGCTCCACCGTGCTCAGGTTGGTTTTCAAGACAGAGAAAACCATGCGGGGAGGCACCAAGGGACCCAGAGCAGGGCTGGGGAAACGCCTGGCGCCTATGTGCGTACAGAAGACTCATGTGCCCACAGGAAGTCTCCAGGCAGTTGCTGCCAGTCTTGGCCTCCTTGGATTTTGGTGAACACAGCTGACTGTGCACCAAGCAAGCTAATTCCTGCTCGGCGTGGCTCAGGGACAGAGAAATGACACTTGGTGTTGTTTCACTTTGTAGTCATTCTGGTGGGGATCCAGTAGAGTCCATGTTGGTTTTGAGTGACATTTCCTGGTAATTAACGATGATGGATATCGTTTCATGGGTTTAATGGTCATTTGGGGACATTCTTTTATGACATTTAAATATCCATTGAAGTAGAATGGAAAATGGACAGTCATGGGTGTGCTGTGGAATATTATATGGCAACAAAAAATGAAACAAATGCTGTTACTCACAGTAGCATGGACAAATTTCATTCACATGCACACACACATACAAACACCACATCTGTGTATACACACACACACACACACACACACACACACTCAGATATAGTGTATGGCAAATGTACATACAATCCAGAATCCAAACTAAATAAGAATGTTGGAACTTGAGTTAGATAGAAGTTTCCCTTTGGGGAGACATGGGGAACAGTGGTTAGGAGGTGGAATGGGGAGCCTTGGGAGGCTGCAGTTGAAGTTCTATTTCTTGACCAGTGCTTTATAATATTTTATTGGTCCGTATGCTTGTAATTCTGTGTGTGTTATACTTCACAATTTAAAAAACAGAGAGAGGGGGTGGGGAAGGAAGAGTTGGAGGGAGAGCATGGTAGCCAGGGAGAGACCCTGGGGACAGGCCCAGGTTGGGTGGAGCTGGGGACCCACACTTTGCTTTCTGGCCAGCCCACCCTCTGACCACTGGATCTTGGAGTGCAGCTCACCTCCTTTCTCCCAGGCTACCCTGGACTAGTTCCCCAGGATGTTGATGGAGTGCCCTGGGGACATGCCCTGTGGAAGGTTGGGGAAGGAGCCAGAGCAGACAGAGGAGAGTCCAGCTGCCTGGAGGTCCAAAGGGACCTTTGGAGCAAAAGCACCCTCTTATAGTGTGAGCATGAGTTGTCCCCGAAAAGCTCCTGCTAGTTCAGGAATATTCAGCAGTGATGTGATGAGACTGCGAGAGCTGCAACCTGATCTGTCCCTCCCACATGAACAGCTGGACTGGGTGGTAACTGCAGACGGGTGGGCCATGGCTGGAGGAGGTGGGTCACTGGGGTTTGCCCTGGAGGGGTGCCTCTACAGCACCCACCTCCCTGCTGCTTCCTGACCCTGCCATGGGCCGAGCAGCTGGCTCCACTGGGCCCTCCACCATGAGGTGCTGCCTCCCCTCAGGCCCAGAGCAACAGAGTCAGCTGTCTGTGGACTGAGGCATCTGAAACCATGACCCCAAATCAACTGTTGCTCCTCCAAGTTGTGCTTGTCAGATGTTTTGGTCAGAGTGATGAAAAAATGGACCAGAGCACAGCCTTTTGGAGGTGTCCCTCCCTACTGGTCAGGTCCTGTACATCCCTCCCAGGATTGGCCTTTGGTGATGGGCCACCTTATACTAAGTGTTCCTTTTTACTCTCCTGCTTTGACATCTGGGACCTCTTCTGACCCTGGAGGGCCCTTTCTTCCTGGGACTTCCACTTCCTAGAGATAATGAATGAGTTGACTCGGGGAGGCGGCTCATGCAAATCCCTGCAGCCCACAGCCCAGCCACCTCCTCTCTTGACTCACCCTTGGAGGGCTCTTCATCTGCCTCAAAGATGCCAGGGCTGGGGATCAGACAACTGGGGCAGCCCAGGCACCCAGAGCTGCTGATGGGATGCCAGTGGCCTCCCTCCTGCTCCCTCTCTGCCTCCTGCTCTCCCGTGCAGGCTCCCTCCAGTCACCTGGGGCTAAAAAACTCTCACACTTAGTGGGTCATGGTGGTGATCTCCCGAACTGTTGGCCTCGCCATAACTGAACAATAAACCCCACATTTACATTTCTTTTTTAAATTGGTTCACATTAATTTCACACAATGGGACCTTTTATGTTACCTATTTGTAGAGACATGAAAATGTACTTCCATCATTCTCACGCCCAGTGTCCCCACCCTCTCCCCTCCGTCCCTGCCCTCATCCTCCTCCCCAGTGGCCTCCCTTCACCTTCCTGGTGTGTCTGTCCCCCCAGTGTCACCTCTAGCTTCCACACAGGAGAGGAAGCACACGCTGCCTTCCTTCTGAGGATGATGACTGCACAGTCATGGCCTCTGGTTCCCTCCATTTCCCCTGGAAAGGACACAGGGTCACTCCCCTCCAGGGTTGTCACTGGAGCAGCCTGTGATCCCAGGGCGGTTTTGATCTGCTTTTCCCTGATGGAAAGAGATGTTGACATTTTGTCTTATGGTAAAACCTACCTTGGACAGTCTGCCCGGGCAGGGGCGTGGCCCTGGAGGGCATCTGGAGCCACCCCTAGAGGGGCAGCCAGCTGGAGGTCTCTGTCCACAGGCTTCCTTGACTGATGTCATCTGTGTCCACCACAGTTCTCGACACCCAGGTCTCAATGGGCCCGTTAGTGGGGCCTGGCCTGGCAGAGTTAGGGAGATCCTGTGCCCTCTTTGAGGGGGCCCCTCCTCCAGCAGTGGCCCCTATATGTCTCTCTGGCCTCACCCCTCTCCCAGCCTCTCCTCTCTCTTCTCTAGCTGGCAGTTGAAGTGATCCTGTGTCCTGGGCCTCCCATGGTTTCGCTCTCACTCATGGTGAAAGACAAAGACCTCCTGTATCCCATAGGGCCCTAGAGAACCTGTCCTCACCTCCCACTGGTGTCCCCTAGCTCTGTTCGAGCCTCCTCACTGTTCCTTCACAGGCACATCCTACTTTAGGGTCTTTGCACATCCATTGCCTGGCATGCTCTCCCTCCAGATCTTCCCTTGGCTCACTCTTCTCGTCTTGATTTAAATATCACCCCTTCCTTGGTCACCGGCTTTAAAATTCTGACATTTCCCAACCTCTCTAGCTGCCAGTTCCCTTGTCCTGTTTTATTTTTCTCCACATGCATTTGCCTTAATATTCCACTTAGTATCTGTTCTCCCCACTTAAACATAAAAGGCTCCAGGGAAGGGAATGGAGGGGAGGAATTTTGCCTATTTTGTTCATTGCTGGCCCCCATGGCCCCCACCAAGGCCAACCTGGTAATCTAAAATATTATCTGTGAATAAGGCCCCTGTTTTGGAGGAAGTGCTGGGGTCTGCTCTCCTGCACCCCTGGGTAACTCGGGCCAACACCTGGAAGGGACAGTTTAATTAAAGATGCATCTTAATTTCTCCCTCTCTGCTCTCTCCTGCTCCTCTCTCATGTCCACCTCACTCCTCCTTGTTCATATCCGTTTTCTGTCCTTTTCTCACTCCTCCCTGCTCTTTGGTACTTGATGGAATCACATTAAACTAATAAACCTTTCATCACTTGATTGTAGCATAATTACACACACCGAGAGCCAGGCTTATTTTGATTTTCTGTGGACTTTGGGTCACTGAGCTTTTGAACACTTGTTTTTATTCCTGGGCTGCCACCTGACCTCCCCCCCATTTTATAAAGGATGAAAAGTTTAGAAAAACATCAGAAATATCCCTTTATTTTTCCCCACAATTAATTTGGAGGGTTTTGTTTGGATTTTCCTCTTGGTAATGGTGGGTGTTAAGGGATCGATCATATGTTTCTAAACTGGCCAGCAGGTCACGAGTTCTGAGATGGGATGGAGATGCTTTCTGTCTGGAGACGCCTCTCCAAAGGCTGACTTCTGTGTGATCCCACGAGCTGTCGAGGAAGCTGGACTAGTTCAGGACTTTGGAACTCTGCACAGTGGACTTTGGGGCTGGAGGATTCCTGTGGGGGCTCTCCTGTGCACTATAGGGTGCGTAGAAGCATCTTTGGTCTGTGTTGCTTTGTCCACTGGGGGAAGAGCCATGCTGAGAACTGAGGCCCCCAACCAAGAGCCTCTCCTCATTTATGATGATTGAAAAAGTTTCTCTGGGAGGTGCAAACACCTGGGTTGTTGAGAACCACTTGATTAGGTAAAAATCCCATGTGAGATGGTTCATAGCAGCATTATCAGTGATTACCAAAAAGTAGGAACAATTCAAATGCCCATCAACTAAAGAATGGATCAACAAAATGTGGTCTGTCCCTACAGTGAAATTATCCAGCCCTGAAGATAAATAAGGTCCTGACATGCGGCAGCCCAGATCAACCCTGAAAAACCTCATGCCACGTGAGAAAGCAGGATGAGCAAGTCATAGACCATAGGGTTCCATTGATGTGAAATGTCTGGAACAGAGAAATCCACAGAGACAGATGCAGAGAGGTAACAGTCGGGGGCTGGGGAGGGAGGTTGGGGGCAACTGCTGATGGCTGTCAGTGGTTCTTTTTGAGTGATATAAAAATTCTGGAACTAGATACTGCTGCTACTTGCACCCCATTATGAATAAACCTCGTGACCCTGGAGTGCCCACTTTAAAAGGGTTTTGATGGTAAATTTCATGTTGTGTGTATTATATCACAATAAAAAAAGCAGAGCCCATGTGAGCTGCAGGGGTGCTAAAACCTCTATACAATCTCAAACAGGTAGAGGAACCAGAGGAAGACCTACACTTAGGTTGGAGCAATTAATGGGAACTAATGAATGGGCTGCTCCAGTGGACCAGGTTAAACTACCAAGAGCGGCCCTTGAAGAAATATCAAAATTAGCTTTAACTGCATGGAGGAAGTTACCATCAACAGATACTAATACTACCTTTTTAAGTAGCATAAAACAGGGTAGTATGGAGTCATATGAGGACTTTTTAGCAAAATTAGAGCAAAATATATCAAAAATAATAACTAACCCAGAGGCAGCAGAAATATTACTAAAACAATTGGCCTTTGAAAATGCTAATCCTACTTGCCAGGCACTGTTAAGACCAATTAGGAGAACAGGAACTTTATCAGATTATATAAAAACCTGTATGGACAGTAGCCCGGCTCATATTCAAGGAATGGCTATAGCTGCTGCCTTACAAGGAAAAACTTATACTCAATATTTAAAGGGCTTAAACCAAAACAATCAAGGAAAAACTCCTCTTAAGTCCGGGAGACCTCAAGGCAATTGTTTTTCTTGTGGACAATTGGGACATTTTAGTAAGAATTGTCCTAATGTTAAACGATCTGGTCCTCCCATTAATAATTCTAATCAGTCCACAACTCCAAAAACTGTCTGCCCAAAATGTCAAAAAGGTTTTCATTGGGCAAGAGAATGTAGATCAAGGTTTCATAGGGATGGGCATTTATTAAATGGATTACAAGACATGCCTAATATGGATCAACAAGGGCACCTTATGTTTCCAAAAAATGGGCAGCAGGGCCCACCCCGGGCCCTTCAAAACAAATGGGGACTCCCCAATCAGTTCGTGGGACAACAGTTAATGACTTGGCCCGAGGAACTCCAGGAAGCACAGGATTAGACCTGCCCTTCTCTAAACATTTAATTTTAACTCCTGAAGCAGAAGTTACCTTAATTCCTACAGGAATTTATGGTCCCTTACCTGAAGGCCATATGGGATTAATTATAGGAAGAAGTTCAATAGCTAAACAGGGAATACAAATAATACCAGGAGTTATTGATTCGGATTATGAAGGAGAAATAAAAATTATGGTTTATCCTCCTACTAAAACAATTCAAATTTTTCCTCAACAAAGAATTGCCCAGTTACTTTTAATTCCATATTTAAAACTTCCTAATCAAGTGTTATTACAAAAAAGACAGGATGTATTTGGATCCACAAATACTGTGGCATGGATACAAAAAAATTCAGAACAAAGACCTATGAAAGAAATAGAAATAAATGGTAAAAAATTCAAAGGGCTTTTAGATACAGGTGCTGATGTAACATGCATAGCAGCACATGAATGGCCTAATACATGGCCTACTACTAAGTCTCCTTCTACTTTGGTAGGATTGGGATTTGCTTCTAATGTGGCAAAAAGTTCATCTATATTAAATTGGAAAGATAAACAAGGCACTTTTCAACCTTATGTGGTTCCTTCTTTACCATTTACCTTGTGGGGAAGAGATTTAATAAAACAGTTAAACATTACATTATCGGATGAAGTTCAATCAACACCTTTTTTGTAGGGGCCTCTGTAACCAGGCAGGCTGACCCAATTATCTGGAAAAACGATCAACCAGTTTGGGTGGAACAGTGGCCCTTATCTAAAGAAAAGTTAGAAGCAGCCACTAATTTGGTGCAAGAACAATTAAAGTTAGGACATATAGAACCATCTAATAGTCCTTGGAATACTCCAATATTTGTCATAAAAAAGAAATCAGGAAAATGGAGATTATTACAAGATTTAAGAGCAGTAAATAATACTATGGAGACTATGGGGATTCTTCAGCCTGGCCTCCCTTCTCCTGTGGCTGTTCTTAAAGGATATCATATTATAGTTATTGATTTACAAGATTGCTTTTTTACTATTCCTTTGGCCAAACAAGATAGATGGCATTTTGCATTTAGTTTACCATCTCCCAATTTACAAAGACCATATCAAAGATTTCAATGGAAAGTATTACCTCAAGGTATGAAAAATAGCCCTACTTTATGCCAAAAATTTGTAGATTAAGCTTTAATAGAAACTAGACAAAAATATCCTGACTGTTATTTAATTCATTATATGGATGATATTCTTATAGCTTATCCACAAATGACAATATTACAACAAATATTACAAGATTTAATTAAAGTTTTACAAAAATGGGGATTAATAGTGGCTCCTGAGAAAATTCAACAGGAGTCCCCTTATAATTATTCAGGAAGAACTATTAAAACAAATCAAGTTATTTCTCAAAAATTACAAATTCAAAGAGATAAATTACAAACTCAATGATTTTCAAAAATTCTTAGGGGATATAAATTGGATTAGACCATATTTAAAGCTACCAATGATTTAAAGCCTTTGTTTCAAATATTGAGAGGTAACTCTGATCTTAACTCTAAAAGAACCTTGACCCCAGAAGGGAAAAGGCTTTACAATCAGTAGAAACAGCAATACAAAAACATCTTTTACAACAAATTAACTACAACTTACCTTGGATTTTTGTAGTTTTAAAAACTAAACATACTCCAACAGGATGTTTATGGCAAGATGGTCCCTTAGAGTGGAAACAATTATTGGTAACAGGGAAAAAAATATTATTGTCCTATCCCACTATGGTTGCTTCTTTGGTCTTAAAAGCTAGACTTAGAAGTAAAGAATTGTTCGCTTGTGAAATGCATGAAATTATTATTCCTTATACTAGGGAACAATTTGAACATTTATTACAAATTGATGATCAATGGGCTATTGCTTTTCTTAATTTTACAGGAAAAATTTCTTTTCATTTACCTAACAATCCTTTGTTACATTTTTAAAACAAACAGAAATAATATTTCCTAAATGGTATTCACAAACTCCTATTTCTAATGCTGTATTAACATTTACAGATGGATCTTCTAATGGAAAAGCTATAACACTAATTAACTCTCAGCCTGTAGCTCAATGGACTAATGAAACCTCTGCACAAAGAGCCGAGCTAGAAGCAGTTATATATGCCTTTAAAACTGTTAATCAACCTTTTAATATTTATACAGATTCATTATATATAGTAAAATTATTTCCAATTATTGAAACAGCAACTCTATCCTTCTCTTTAAAAATAATTCATAAACTTCATGAGCTCCAATATTTGATTCATAACCGAACATCACATTTTTTTATAGGACATATAAGAGGACATACTGGATTACCAGGACCTTTGGCCTTTGGAAATGCCCAAGCTGATCAATTAACTAACAATTTTATTCTTACAGCTCTCAAGGAGGCAATTATTTCTCATAAACATCATCATCAAAATTCATCAGCATTACAAAAACAATTTCATATTTCCAGGGAGGAAGCAAGAACAATTGTCAAAAATTGTCATGTTTGTCCTAAATTTATTCCCTCACCACAGATGGGGGTAAATCCAAGAGGGCTTTTGCCTAATGTATTATGGCAAATGGATGTTACACATGTTGCTGAATTTGGAAAGTTATCTTGTGTACATGTTACCATTGATACTTTCTCCCATGTAATTGTAGCCTCTGCTCGTACAGGAGAAGCCTTCAAAGCTGTTGTTCAACATTTGTTTTTATGTTTTTCTATTTTAGGTATGCCCAAAAAGATAAAAACAGATAATGCACCAGCTTATATATCTAAACCTTTTAAAACCTTTTGTGATAAGTTTAACATTTCTCATTCCACAGGAATTCCTTATAATCCTCAAGGACAAGCTATAGTAGAAAGATCTCATCAAAGACTTAAAACGCAAATTAACAAATTAAAGGGGGGAGAATTTAAGTATTCCTCTCCACATCATATTTTACAACATGCTTTATTCGTACTTAATCATTTAAATGCTGATAAACAAGGAAATACCGCTATGATGAGACATTGGGATTATAATAGTACAAAACAAAGTTTAGTGAAATGGAAAGATCTTTTAACAGGTCAATGGAAAGGACCAGATGTCTTACTAACATCTGGCCGAGGCTATGCTTGTGTGTTCCCACAGGATGCAGAAACGCCTCTTTGGATACCAGACAGATTGATACGCCATTACAATGAGCCCAATCAGGAGGAAAAGAAGCAGAGAATATTGGAACCCCTATTGGCCCTATCAGACGGATGAGGAAGAATTGGTATTCAAGATGAGGAAATTACAGCTCTCTCAATCTGCAACAACTCGAAATTCAGCCCTGCCGACCTGGGGACAATTGAAGCGTTTGACATCGGCCGCGAAACATATGGTGACTAGCTTAGGAAAACCTAACACACCAGAAACAATATTCTTGGCTCTTCTTGCTCTCATGACTGCTCAAGTAGTACCCACATATGCTCAATCTGAACAAGGGGAGGCTTATTGGACGTAGCTTCTTAATCCTCCTTTGCTACATCCAACTACTTGGAGCAGGTTAAACATAAAGGTATTTACTAGTTATCCTCAAATGTTAGGAGGAATTTCAGATTCTCTTATTCCACATAAATTGATATCAACTATGTCATTTCATGGTATAACAGAAGAAACTCCAATGTGTTTTACTTTAAATGATTCACATGTACCACTGGGGTGCCTTCCTCTTAGCCTCAGGATTTATTTGACTGATTCTCCAGCTAATGACCAAAAAAAATTCTCAAATGTGATATATTTGGTATTTAAGGATGGCTTCAATTGGATATGCAAATTATAATGATACATATGTAAAGGTAACCTTGCCACCTTCCTTAAAAGCATGTAAAGACTATAATGATCATTTAGATCGAGTCTGGAATTCTTTAGACTATACTAAAGATTTTCCTAGATGGTTTGAGTGTGGCTTTGAATATAAGGCCTTACAATATCGGCCACAAGATTCTGCCACTACGATTATGGATTATTCAGCTTCTTCCCCTGATTTTGATTATAGGCAGCAACTTCAGAATTCTAGGCAATTTATTTATAAGTCCTCTATGATTGATGAGCCTATGCATAGATGGTTTACTCCAGGATGGGTAACTCCTATATATCATAGTAATCTTAAGAATGGAAAATCATCCTATTTTCCTGATTTATATAGATTGTTAGCAGCTACAAAACCAATTTACATGGATAGACCTTATAAATCTTTTGGAACTTCAACCGTGCATTCTTGTATAAATGCTCCTCATGCAATTCTTATGTCTGCTATAGAAAACATTAATATTTCAAAAGATGGTGAAGCTTATGATATCTATTGTCATGATTGTGTCTTAACTAATTGTATAAATTCTTCTATGTTTAAAAATTTAAAAGTATTTTTAATTGTACATCAACCCAATTATGTAATCTTACCTGTTAATTTAACTGAGCCTTGGTATGATGATCCAGGAATAGAAGTGTTAAAAACGGTTAATGAATTATTAAGACCAAAAAGATTTGTTGTAGCCTTGATCGCAGGAATAACTGCCTTAATTAGTGTAATTACTTCCTTAGCAGTTTCTACTACTGCTCTAGTTCAAGAAATTCATACTGCATCTCATGTTAATGATTTGTCTCGTAATGTTTCTGTGGCTCTTGCAGCTCAAGAGCGTATTGATAAAAAGTTAGATGCTAGAATTAATGCTCTTGAAGAAGCTGTTTTTTTCATGGGGAATGAAATTCAGAACATTCAAACAAGAATGACTACTCACTGTCACGTTAATTATAAGTGGATTTGTGTAACTCCACTGAAAGTTGATAGTGATATTAATTGGCTGCATGTACAAAATCATCTTAAAGGAGTATGGAATAATACAAATATAGACCCAGATATATTTGCTTTACAACAACAGATCAAAGTTTTGAGTCAGGCTCATCTCTTGGTTTCTCCTGCAAGTAATTTAGCTTCCGAAATATCCAAAAATATAAAATCAACCATTTTTCATAGTACATTTCTTAATACTATGATACAATATGGCCTAATTGGAATATGTATATTGATACTAATTTTTTGTTTTCTACTCATTCTCCGAGTAATCTTGGGACTAATAAAGCATATTAAGATTCAAGAGGGTCTCTTTGATTTAAAAAATAAAAAAGGGGGAGCTGCGGGGGCGCCTGGCATTCCGTCCAGTGCTTGACAAGGTTCCACTGTGCAGGGGCGCCTAGTATTCCGTCCAGTGCCCGACAAGGTTCCACTGCTAGATGTTTGCAAGGCCTCATCGTAATGAGGAACCCAGAGGCATGCCCCCGGGCTCCTTGCCCTTCCTGTCTTTTATTTCTTAAAACACAATCATTTGATTCAGTCTCTGGAGATTGCTGGGGGAATGAGGGAAAATAATATGATGGTTCTTTAATACTTTGAAGATAAATAATAGTCTTGCAACCGTGTAATGAGTCTTTCTCAAATGAATGCTATATACATTTAAAACAACTATCCTTAAACATGATGGGGCTTTCCTTGCCATTGTGGTGGTGAGGAAACTTTCCAGTGAAGTTCATACAAATTCCTTAAAACTAATTATTAGTTATCTCCCACTGTTACAACAAAAATTGGTAATGCCTTTCTAAAGGCAGGTTTTAGTATCCATCTAAAGGAGAGTTTAACAAAAATGTAGATTTAGATTTGTCATTGTCTCCTACAGGATGGATTAATCTTGAAGATGGTTATGTGGTGGGAAAAAGAATTTGTTGGCAAAATCTTCCATTTGTGACTAGGCTTAGATACACATTGGTGTTTGATGTTCTGTGCTCGTAAAAGAAGTTGGACAAAGTAATATGATACCTTCAAAAGCCTTGGCCGCGGTAACCACAGAGACCATTACCCACATGCATGCCTCAATCAACAATATTTTACCCTTATGTAAAGGTTAAGTTCATATGTTAAAAAACAAGTTCAAATAGATAAAAGAAATGTCTGTTGTCTTAACTACGTATAATGAAAATTATATGGGTTCAAAGTAAATTTTGCCAGGT
>JAJEJO010003781.1:241385-302469 GCA_020662805.1 Glaucomys volans | reverse complement strand
TTTTTTTAGGGTAGTTCCTCCCCATGATGACTGAGATTGTTATTTTTTGTTTCTTCTTCTTTGAATATTTTGTTGAGAATGTTCTGTAGGGCAGGCTTTCTCTTTGTGAATTCTTTAAGCTTTTGTTTATCATGGAAGGATTTTATTTCATAATCAAATCTGAAGTTAAGTTTTGCTGGGTATAAGATTCTTGGTTGGCCTCCGTTTTCTTTCAGAGCTTGAAATATGTTGTTCCAGGGCCTTCTTGCTTTTAGGGTCTGGGCTGAGAAATCTGCTGATATACGTATTGGTTTCCCCCTGTAGGTAATCTGATTCTTTTCTCTCGCAGCCTTTAAAATTCTATCTTTGTTTTGTATGTTAGGCATTTTCATTACAATGTCCCTTGGTGTGGATCTGTTGTAATTCTGTGCATTTGGTGTCTGTAAGCTTCTTGTAATTGATTTTCCATCTCATTCATCATATTAGGGAAATTTTCCTATAATATTTCCTTGAATAGATTATTCATACCCTTGGTTTGTATCTCTGCGCCTTCCTCAATCCCGATTACTCTTAAATTTGGTCTTTTCATGATGTCCCATATTTCTTGGAGGGTTCCTTCATGATTCCTAATCATCTTCTCTGTTTGTTCGACTTTGTTTTCAAGATTAAATATTTTGTCTTCATTGTCTGAGGTTCTGTCTTCCAAGTGATCTATTCTGTTAATTATGCATTCTATTGAGTTTTTAACTTGGTTTATTGTTTCCTTCATTTCCTTGTTTCCTTCAAGAATTTCTGTTTGTTTTTTTCTCAGAATTTCTATCTCTTTATTGAAGTGATTTTTTGCTTCCTGCAATTGCTCTATTAGCTGATTATTCATAGCCTGAATCTGCTCTCTCGTCAAGTCATTCTCTTCTCGGATCACTTTAATTATTAACATTCTGAACTCCCTTTCTGTCATTCCTTCTACCATGCTGTCTTTGGGTTCTCTTGATATATCATCTAGGTTTGATTGGGACACTTTCTTCCCGTGTTTTCTCATGGTGCTTGTGTATCTTCCCCTCTGTTGCTTGAGGGGTGCTTGATCAAAGGGTGACCCAAGAAAGGTGCTGTCCCACTACCTCCAGGTTGGGAATGTTCAATGCTTCTGGGCAGAGGCAGCCTAGTGTTGATAGACAATTAGATACAGCAAGGTGGTAGACTCTGGGCCTGGGTGTGGGCCTGGGCACTAGATCAAGTTGGGGTGGTGTCACAGAACTGTGCTCAGTGATGGAGACACTGGGCTTGAGAGCCCAGGCTGACCTGAACTCCTCGCTGGGGTTCAGGCGGTGGCAGGTGGTTGCTCTCTCCTGGGGACACTGTAAGCTGGCGCCAAATGCCCTAAGCTCCCCGCCGGAGTCAGCGATCCCAGAGGCTCCCGGCTGGACCTCTCCAGACGCCGCAGGAGGCCCCAGGGAGCTGGAGATGGGCCCTCTCTGCCAGGGAAGCTGCCAAAATGGTGCGGAGGAGTCCCAACTCCTCGCTGGAGTCAGCGATCCCAGAGGCTTCTGGTCGGACCTCTCCAGAAGTCGCGGCGAGGCCCCAGGTAGCCTGAGATGCGTGGTCTCCGCCTGGGAGGTTGCTGGCTGGTGCCGGAGCGCGACCAGTGACTTCAAAGCCGCTGCTGGGTACCCACACTCACTTGCTGGCTGGCGCAGACCCAGGTCGGTGGCTCCGAAGCAGCTGCATGGTCGGGCGCTCCCAGGTGGTAGCTGCCCGCGGCGGGGCCGAGCCCAGCCCGTCTGAGTTGGTTCTGGAGCGGCAACTGGGGACACCTTATATGTGCTTTGAATATAAAATCTCCTTGAGAGCCATATTCCTGCTGTTTGAATCCCGAGCAAGTAGGAATCCACGGAGCAAGTAGGAATGCAGCCTTCCTCTAGCCCGCCATCTTGAATCTCCAAAAATGAATTTTAATATGTGCCTGTCAGAGTCACAAAGGTTTAGTTAGGAAAGCAGAGATGCATTCCAAGAAGAATGTGGGCTATCCCAGGGAAGATATGTTTTGAGGGTGGGTGATAAGGTAAGAAATACACATTCAAGGAAGGGTATTTGCCATCTTGGGAGTGAAGAAGTTTGAGGGTAAAACAAGGAATACACATTCAATAGAGAATGCCGGCCATCTCCAGAGGAAGAGACAGCAAACACTAGGTGTGGGGTGTTAATATTTATAGAGGGACAGTTGCTAGGGGGTGGACTAGTGGTGGAGCCAGGTCAGAGTTAAACAAATTTATGACAGTTTTTCCAACACTTGTATTTTTTCCTCATGTTATTTTTTGCAGGCAATGACATGGATCAGGGGTAAGGGTCAAGGGCATAGAGCTATGGTGCAGGCTAAGGAGGAAGGCTGGGTTGCTCAGGAATACTTCTTTTGCATTTCAAATGTTCATGGGCATTTTCTGCCTTCCAAGGGCTCATGGTCACTTCTTTTTTAGACTCAGCTATCTTTTCTTTTCCATATTCTCTAATTTCTACCTCACTTCCAGGATAAAATGTTGACCCAGGGATAGGATAAACACTTCTATTTCAAAATAAAGAAGTGGGCAAAAAGGAGCAACCATCCTAATTCAAGGCTTAAAAAGCAGCAGGGGAAATATTAAAACTTAAAGCATCAAATCTGGCATTCCATTCATTGCAGTGGGATGGGCTGGGCCCCCCAGGCCTCACACAGCCAGACCCCCAAGGCTTTGCTGGTTACAGCTCACATGACTGTCCTCTTGGGTTGCAAACTGTTGTCTTCAGCTTTCCCAAGCTGATGTTCACATCTGGTTACGTTTAGGGTCCTGACTATATCTCTACTTTCATGGCTCTACTGGGATTTCCAGTGGAGAATCTGTGCAGCTCTGCCTCCATGACAAACTTCTTGGCCTCACAGACTGTCCTTTAAAATCATTGGTGGAAGCTTTCATGACCCATCTCTCTTACATTCTGAATGCCTGTGGAATTAGTACACATGGATGCCACCATCTGTGGCTTCCTATTTTTCAGAGGGGCAACTCCAGTTGTGCATGGGCCCACTTTCTCATACCTGGAGCAGTACAGAGCACTTCACTGGAAAGCAGGGAGCAGAGTCCATAGGTGTTCCTGGGAAGTAAACCCATGGGGAATGCTGCAGGGTTCCTTCAAACAAGTTTCTTCTTCTAAGCCTATGGGCCTGTGATGGGTCCTGCAACCTGGAAGATATCGGAAGATGCCCTCAAGGTCTTTTTTTCCATCATCTTGACAATTGGTATTGTTTTAATCCTGGCTAACATCTTCAGTAAGTTCTTCTAGAGTACGCCCTCAGTCCTTCCCTTTTTGGCTATTAATTTTCCAAATCTATCCCTTCTGCTTCCTTTTAATTACATGTAGGTCATGTAATTGTTTCCAAATCCTACTATATGCAGTTAAAAGCAACCAAGCTGCATCCTGATCACTTTCCTGTTCAGAAATTTCTTTTTCCAGATAATTTCAATCATCACTTAAAATTTGACTTTCTGTAAATCTTTAGGGCATCGGCATAGTTCAGACAACTTCTTTGCTGCTTTATACCAAGAATAGTCTTCGTTCCAATTTCCAGCAAAATATTTATCATTTCCATGTGAGAACTCATCAAATTCTGGTCATAACCACTTATCTAATCTCAAAGACAATCTAGTTCTTTGTAGTCTCCATGTCTTCTAAACCTTCGCCTGAATTTCCCATAATAGTTTGTGTACAGTGTTCAAAGATTTTGAATCTACTCCAAAATCTTCCAACTTCTGCCCATTAACTAGTTACAAAGCTGCTTCTACATTTTAGATATTACCTTTTAGATATTATAATATCTACATATATCTACAATATAATATCTAATATTCTACATTTTAGATATTATAATAATTACCTCACTCCTCAACATCATTACACTGGGGACCAAGTTTTCAGTACATGAACCCTTGAGGAATAAACCACATTCAAACAATAGCATTCTAGCCCTGGTCCTCAAGGTTCATATCCTTCTCATAGTGAAAACTATAATCATTCCTTCTGCAATAGTCCCAAAGTCTTAACCTTCTCTATCATTATTCAAAAGTCAGAGTCCAAACTCTCATTTGAAACTCAGGGCAAACTCTTTCATCTGTGACCCAGTGAAATAAAAGACAAGTTACATACTTCCAAGGTAAAATGGTGGAATAGGGATAAGATTAACATTCCTGTTCCAAAAAGAAAAAAAAAATAGGAAAGCAGAAAGGAGTAAGTAGACCAAAGCAACACCTAAAACCTGTAGGGAGTACATTACTTCTTACAACTTCAAGTCCAGAAACCTGTGTACACTGAGGTGGAGGGTGGATCTCCAAGGGTTTGGGCAACCTTGCCTCCATCCCTCTGCTGGTCACATCACACATGGCTGCTCTATTGGGCTGTAAGCTGATCCTCTGATTTTCCAGGCTGATATTGCATACTGCTGGTGTCTCTACTTTCCTAGGTTTTCCAAAGCGGTTGTTTTAATCAACTTTTTCACTGTTGCCACCAAAATTCCTGACAAGAACAATTAGAGGAGGAAGAATTTATTTTGGGGCTTATGGTTTCGGTACATGGACAGTGGGCTCCTTTCCTGGGGACTCGAGGTGAGGTAGAACATGGTAGCTAAAGGGTGTAGGGAAGGAAAGCAAAACAGGACATGACATGAAGATCCAGAAGTAGAGAGGGAGAAGAGAGAGCTCTATCAACAAGGGAACCCACCTCCTCTAGCCACACCCTACCTGCCTGTAGTTACATTAATCCCTATCAGGGGATTAATAGTTTTAATTAGTTTAACATGTTATAACCCAATCATTTCATCTAAACTTTCTTGCATTGTTTCACGTGAGCTTTTGGGGGACGCAGTATTGAAACCACAATAGTGATTGCACATGTACAACCACTAGGCATTCTAGTGAAGAATCTGCACCAGCTGTGTCCTTATTGTGGACCTCTCCCTATATTCCCAGACTTCCCTTAAAAAACCTGGAGCTTGAATCTCATAGGTCTGGCTTTCTGCGTGCCTGAAAAATCAGCACCAAGTGTACATGTTCAAGGTGTCCTTAGCAGGAGACGTGCCTGGGCCCAGCTGAAGCCCAGCTGAAATAGCTAGAGAGCCCTTTGCAAGAAACTAAGGGCTGAATCTCAACACAGCCCCAGCCAGTGAGCCCATGAAGAGCACTCTGGGCTTATTCCTTGAAACGATCTGAGATGTCCAGGCCTCTGTTCCTGGGATGGCAGGGGCAGCTCGGAAGATTTCTGAGATGCCCTTGAGGCCTTTTTCACATTGTGTTAATTAGCATAAGGCTCCCCTTTATTTATGCTAATCTCTTTAACAAGTGATTGCCTGCTCTGGCTACAGATTTACTGATTTTTGTCCTTGTTCCTCCTTTGGTCAGACTGCAAATTTTCCAAATCCTTCTCTATTTCCTTTTACTCCTGAGATTTAACTGCAACCCACGCTAACAGTGGCCAGTAATTCCCATGCCACAGTGTGACTGCTTTGCTGTTTAGATATTTCATCCATTAGATAGACCAGTTATCACTTCTAAATTTAGCCTACTCTAAAGCTCCGAAGCATAGACACAGTTCAACCAAATTCTTTGCTACTTCTTTGTAACAAGGATGACCTTTTCACCAGAGTCCCTTTGTCTTTTAAGTCCTCACCAGAATTACTTGTAATGCCCTTTTTGCAGCATTGTAGGCTTTTCCTAGCCTGCTCCTCCAAACTTTCAACCCCTACCTCTTTTTCTGGCTCCAAAGCCGCATCTACATTTTCAGATGTTATGGCAACTACTCCACTCTCAGTATCAATTTTCTGTATTAATCAGATTTTCTGTTACTGTAACTACTTGAGGGTGCACCCTTAAAAATAAAATAAATTTATTTAGCTGTAAGTTTTGGAGGCTGAAAGTCTAAGACTGGACGGCCCCATCTATTTGATCATGAGTGATGGCACCCTTGCCTGTGTCACAACCTGGTGGAGGAGCAGAAAACGTAACCATAACACGCACGAAGGGCCAAATGTGCGGAGTGGAATCATGTTAGTTACCTCTCGTGGTAACTAACTCATTTCATGAGGAAAGCATTAATCGTTTTCAAGAGTAATAATACTTCCATGACCTCACTACCTTGTCATATGTCCCATCTCTTAAAGTTGCCACTGTCTCTCTCCATCCCCACACTGGGTATCAAGTTTTCAGCACACAAACCATCAAGAGACAAATCATATCCAAACCATAGCAATTACGAAAGATCCATATTGCTATTTTCTATAGCCAATTTGTTAGCAGGAATCCAGCACCAAGTTCATGTTACTAGTGGCTGTCTCCAGAGGTCATCTTGTGTTATCTTGGCTCTTGTGTTCTTGAAGGAGAAAATTTCAAACAAGACACAAATGGAGTGAAAATAGAGTGAAGTTTATTAGATGAGCTAGGAAAGACATTCTCAAAGGAGAGGGTGGGTCATCAGACAGGAGAGTGAAGTTGTGCCTCTTTTGTTCCCTAGTTTTATTGGGGTCTTACAGAAGTTTCTAGAGCCCTGACCAGGTATCACCTCTTAACTTTTGACTGATAGGAGGATTGCATCAGATTTTCAAGTCTCTACTGTGCATGCTTTTACCCACAGGTACCCAAACAAAACCCATGGGGGGAGCAATTTTATAATTACAGTGAAATGCTGAAGATCTAAAGGTGGCTCCCAGTCAGATTGGTGCCCATTGACCAACTATAATTGGAACTTGTCTTTACAGCTTTGCTTTTTATTATCATGTCTTCCTGAGTCTTGGAATCTTTGGTCTGTGTAAAGGTCACAAAGGTCCCCTTTCAGGGTAACTTGTGTTCATATTGACAGAGAGGAGTCTTTGGAGGTACATTCTTCAGCCCTGAGAATAGCTATAAAGATAGTAAGTTTTTTCCTCAAAGATTTAACATTCTATTGACTTAAACCACCGCAAGGTTAAGATGGCATATAGAATTATCCCTATAACTTCATGCTCCTACTGCTGATGTCTATCTTCCACCTAATTCACATATTATTTGTGCTGTATATAGCACTGAACACAATTAATCCCCTAATACCTCTAGAATCATAGTCTGGTCTTGATGCCCTTCTTGTCTCTAATATTTTGATCTCTGATATTCTGGCTACTTCTTCTCAATTACTTTACCAATTTATCTTTATTTCCCCAATGCTAATCCCTAAACTTTTTCTTTCCAACCTATATTCACTCTGAAAGTGATGTCATTCCTCTCTTATCTCAAGGTGTTAAGTAACATTTCTAGGTTTATGATACCAAAATACGTATTCTGTAGTAGATTCTTCTTGGTACCTTAAAACCTATATATCCTGAGGTCTATTCAGTATATATTTGTCTCTCTCCAACAGAAAGTACTAAAGTGTCTGAATCTGAAAGTGTTTGAAACTTAGCTACTGATGTGCAGCAACTTCTGTTTCTTTACCTGTAATATGTTGTTTAGTGGTGAGTACATCCTTCCAGTTACTTGGGCCAAGAACTTCTGTGTCAGTCTTGATTCTTTCCGACCTGGTTTTTCAATAAATGTTGTGTAGTCTATCTTCAAAATGCATTCAGAATTCAATCCTATGTCTCTTCACTTCACCCGCCACAATTATTATCCCTGCTACCATCATCTCTCTCCCGGATGATTGCAGTAAGAAACTAATTGATCCCTTAGCTTCTGTACTTGTAGTCTCCACTTAACAACCTCTTTAAACTTCCTACCCCCAATATTTCATATATACCTTTTCTCTATTTTTTTTCCTTTTGCATTCATTTCCCAGAATACTGAATATTTTATTTTTAATTGTACTATCTTCAACAGCATGTGCACCCTCTGAATACAGTTGTTTGTGTCTTTTTTGATTGCATCTTTGTTTCCTAAAAGAGTGTCTGTCATATAGATAAGAACATGAGCAGTTTGTTTATTTAAATAAATGAATAACTTAGGAAGCCTGTAATAAACATGAGAGAATGAGATAGGTGACAAGATAGAAGATATGATGTTAGGAGGTAAGAATTTTAAGTTATCAGTTTGAAGGAGATTTTTAAAACTCATAAATGTATATACTCTATGAGGACAAGTGTTGAGGAAAGCCAACATCTAGACACAAAACAGAACCACTAAATTAGGGAGTAGAGAGAATAAATAGCCTAATTAGTGAGAAAGATAGTGAAAAGTTGACAGATTATATCCTGGAAAAGAAACACGAGGAGATAAGCTGTATTAAGGGCAATGGAGAATTCGATATGGGTCAGAATGGAGAAACTCAATTCCATTAAGAAAATGATTTAATTGAACAGTGTAAGGGCATCCATGAGTCCATAAATCAGATTACGAGGGTTCAAGGAAGCAAGGGATGAGTAGTGAGAACAGTGGAGTTTGCATGTAGGCTGCTTGCTTGAAGATATAAGCTATAAAAAAATATAAAATGATAGGAGGAGTAATAGTTTCAAGGAGGAAGACTTTATAAGATTTCAAATTCTAAACATATTTAATGAGAAAGGAGAGTGAAAGAAAAAAAATAAATTAGAAAGGATGGGCAATAGCACAGGAATGAGGTTTCTTTGGATGTAGAGATCCTATTCCAAAGAATGAGAAGTTTTACTCTGAGCAGATCTTATGCGTATGATTTAAAGCTAATCATGAAAAGAGAATGAATGGGTTAAAGTGTGCACTGTGTACTAGTGACCAGTGCTCTTAGTAAGCTGTTTCAACATTCTCTGTGGGGGAGAACATAGGTTAGCTTTCAAGTAATAAATATGAAACTAGTGTTCTGAATGGCCTTTCAATGATGGTAGAGGCCATCTTAGAAATCCCTTAACTGAGCTACTCAAATACCCAATTCATGTGTTTGACTCTGCAAGTAGACAAAGTGACTTAGTACACACTAGTCTAAATTTAGACTAGTACACACATTATCTGAAGACTGAAAGTTCTCAGACTACGAGTAGATGTGAGTCCTAGGCAACTGCAGTGAAGGTCTGGTTAATAGTGTGGTGTCTCCCTCCAGGCCAGCTGCCCCAGGCACACTCCCCCTTTGACTGTGCCTGAGGCTGGCTTCTGGTTTGAATACAATTCAAGGGAAAAGAAACTGCTTAAAACCTCTGGTTCTACCGTTTTTCTGTCTCTGATCTTACCCCCTCACCTCTTCCTGCTTCCAAGTTTTGGTAACTTGTACCATAATTTCCTCGTGGCCATTACTAACCACTGAATGTGTAGACAATTTTCATGGCATCTAAAAAAAACATAAAATTTGGCACTTTTGATATTGTGAGTTAAAATGAAAGAACCCTCATTTTATGAAAAATAAGAATTAGCAGTAATGATGGTGATGTTAAGCACCCTGACCTATTTCCATAACTATATTTATTCATTTATAGGTTCTCTTTCAGTAGTTTATTTTCATACAAAATTGCATGTTATTCCTGGCTGCGTGGAAAAAAGAATGTGCATTGAAGTGGACAAGAGTAATATTTTGAAGTTAGGACTGATGTGTGTTTAGCGCCATTCATTCATTGTTATTGCTATTGTCATATTATGTAAATAAAACTGGCCTTTTCCCTTCAGTGTGGTTGTGTGGTGGATTTAATTAAATTCAAAATCAGGTAAGGACAGGAAAGCTTATCAGTTTTAAATAAATTAAAAATGGATTCTAACAATTTAGAGTTATAAAGCATTTTAGTCCGTTTAAATTTAAGATATTAATATCGGTTCCTCATCAAACACTTTTGTACTAACAATTCACTAAAGCATTAAAAAATGTATTTATTGTATGCAATTACCAGACATCAGCATTTCTGCACAATATAGAACTGAACAACAAAATCATTTTTTAATCAAACAGCAAAGTATTGTGTTTTAAAGTAGGATGTGGAAATAAATCATCTGAAATATTTCTATTAAAGACATTTTTGTTTCACTACACACAAGATATCTGCTCAGAGTAAAATGTGTCCCCTCTCTTTGGGATGGAATCTCTTCTTCCAAAGGGACCTCGTTTTTGTGCTACTGCTCATTCTTCTTATTTTATTTTTTCTTTCACTCTTGTCTTTAAATATGTTTAGAATTTTAAAATCTTACAAAGTCTTCCTCATTGAAACTATTACTCTCTTTTATATTCCTCCTATTATTGACAATATTTTATAGTGTATGTCTTCTAGTAAGCAATCTGCATCCAAACACAACTGCTATTCTCTTTCTCTCTGTTTGTGTCTGTGGTGGGGTGCTTTTTATGAATTGGATATTTTATCCCATTAATCTATACCCAGACTATGAAATGTCTGCTTGGGAAAAGAAATATAGTTTTTCCACTGGAGTGCTGGCATAAATGCATCTATGTTCAACATTTGGTACTTATATATTAAGTGTAGTTTGTTGAGTACAGACTGTTTGCTTCCTTTTCCAATTACAAAAGATTTGTGCATTGTAAAAAGTCATTACTTATAATCTTTAGTCAATTTACTTAGGGCATTAGTTAAATCTTTATTCTTTCATAATATGAGGAAATAACTATGTTCGAAGGAAAAAAATGCTGATTTAAAACTAGAGACATTCTTGTGATTTTATGTGGATTTAAAAATATTTGTAGTTTGGATTACTTGACATTGTATACACAGCTATGAAAGGAGTTTATATTGGGGATAAAAAACATGATAAATCTATAGGCATTAACAGAGTAATCATGATACCCAGTTGATTTTTCAATTTGACTTAATCGGTAATTTTTTCTCTTCCTATAAAACTGAAAAGACAGTTGGTCTGTCAGTTTTGATACAAACAATGATCAGTATCAGAAGAATGCAGCCATTAGAATCTATTGTTTTCAGTTAAAATCAGTTACAGAGTTTTAATTCAAATAATAAGAGCCCCCTTTCTTTCATTAATAGTTTAATGCCTGCAGCTTTACTTTCTTTTTTTAAACAAGTCTATTTTTTGCACAATTAAAAAATAACATTTTCAACTTTATTTAAAGTAAAGGAATAAAATATGGGATTAAAAAGAAACAGCTGCCCATCTGTCCCACCCCAACACAATTGTTCAAACTGACAAGCTGAAATCTGTGAAACCTTATTCCGGCAAACATGAGACAGTGTGGATTTGCAAATGACTGAAATGTCCTAATGATATTTTAGGAGCATTTTTATATTGCCTCTCTCATAGATGAAATATGGTATTCTTTTCTTAAAAGAGAGAGAGAGAAAGAAGGGGACAGAGAGAGAGAGATATCACTCTGTTACATGATTGATTACTATACTTTTTCTTTTAAAAGTCATATCTAACAATGCAGAATAGCAGATTGCATAGATGATAGTCGTATTTTTCTCCCTTAAAACATAAAACTTGTTTAGTAAAGTGCCTTTTAAAAATGGGGCTTGTGTGTTATGCTCAGTGCAGTACTGCAAAGGCAGCTAGACCACAGGCAGTGTGTGATTGTCGTTTGAAGAAAGCAATAATATGGCCACCAGAAGGTTGCTGAAAATGTCTGTTGTAAATTCCAGTCTCTGCCCATGTGACTGAGTCTAAAATGAGCAAGGGAAAATTCCTTCCATGTTAACATATTTCTACTTCAAACACTTTGAATAGACAAACTCACCTTGCTAGGGTATCTCATGTAAGCGATTTTATAAACAGTTCAGAATTATATAGTCCCTGCCACAGTTCAGAGATAAAACATTCAGGATCTAACTCCAATATCTTGCTGGCACTTGTGCGTGCTCCACTTTTCAACATGCATATAAATGGCTACATGTAGAAAAGCTGTATAACCATGACAATTGTCGGGATAAATGAATTCTGAACGTAAAAATTGTCACTCTGACATGTTTTACACTACCTACATGTTAAAAATCCTTTTATGCCAATAATTTGCATAACATGCTTAGACAAGCATATGTTGTCCCTCAATTTCTTAAAAGAAATGACCCAAGTTAATAGTGCAGTGAGAAATGTATTCATATTTCATTATATATGGTTCGTGTGGGCTATGGATGATCCCACACTAAATAAAAGAGAAATAAGGAGACTTTAAATATGATAGTTCAGCATATATATATAATACATGTTTTCATACATAAACAATTTTGGGGAATTTATTCTTATTATCAATGTCTTTCATGTTCTCATGTTTTGTGTCTCTTTTAAAAACTATTCTAGGTATTCAAAATATTTTTTAATATTTACTGTACAGTGCACACCTGATGTTCATACCTATAAATTAAATCTACTAATCCAAGTATCAATAACTTATCCAGTAAAATTGTTTTCTAAAATGCACATTAAATCTCATTGTCAGTTTTGAAGAAAACCCAGGCTTTCGGGCTCCTTGCATATTTTTGGATATATATATATATAATTATACTTCACATATTTGCTGACTTTATTACAAATATCATCTTTTAAAAAGTAAGCATGCTATTTTAATAGGCCTACTCTGATAACACAAAACACGTTGTGGAAAGAATTTCTGAACAGCAGCACTGACTCTGCTGTGTTGAAGCTACAACGCAGTCCATGAAACAACCCAGCAGACTTTGTGTGGTTGCCGAATTCATAGCCAGAAGAACTGCAGCATTTACCTTTTGTTCATTTTCACTGTTTATCCAAGTTATAATATAAAATTGTCAATTATTAACATTCGCTTAAAATTGTGCTTCATTTTATTTGAAGAAGGGTAGCAAACAAAAATGAGGACTTTGATCAGAAATAGAACCAGTCTCATTACTTAGCAGAATAAAATATCATGGGATGTAGTTGACCTAGATTCCTTTATTTTTGCTGGAGAATTTCTATCTAATCACTTGAGAAGTCAGTTGTGAAGAGGAGTGAGGTGGTTTGTGTTTGGTTATTTTTCTTCTCAGATATTTCAAGCTGGCTTCTTACCTGCACAGGTTTTCAATCAGGTAGACTCTGTGAGGAGGATCAAACTGCCAGAAAATATGTACAACACACACAGTCACTCAGAACACAATGAACTTTGAGCAAATTTTTATTCCTTTCTTTCTTCACCCTTTCAGATTTTGATGCTTATAATTACAATGGCTGTAATGTTTGGGTTGAACTCTATTGTTCTAGGTTTGGTATAAAGCATCCACTTATTTTAATGAAGCTCCTGATGGTGAAATAAGTCTTCTGTGGGTCACTACTTTCCTGCAGGAGAAGAGTCATCTGCATAAAGATGAATGAATGATCTCATTTTCCCCTCCACCCTGAAAGTGAGCAACAGCTACTCCCCAGCCCCATGTCTGTCTTTCCTTACTCTATCTAGATCCCTTGTATATATCAAGCTTATCTCTGGGAGGCAGGAGGCTTAAAAGAGATTCATAGAATTGAATCCAAGGCTGGAGGAGGAAAGATGGTTTTCAATAGCTGTTCTCAGCAGCTGAGGTGGATATTACCTGGCTTCAAATGCCTTAGGCTCTGCTCAGGCCATCTTAGGCACCCATATTAAACAGTGGTGTCATCCTTAGGAAGTACACTGTCAGTGGCAGCCCGTGGGCAAGGCTGCAGATAAATCAAGTGTACTTTCTTTGGTACCTAGCATAGTACTTCACTATTAGTTTTTCTTTGTACCAAGAAAGATAAAGAAGGGAGAAGGATCTATTATACTATCTTCACCAGCAGATTAATCTCAATTGCTTTCCTTCTTTGCCTTAGCAGAGATATAAAAAAAATGACTGGTTGGATTAAAAAGATGATTTTTCCCTTTAGTGTCAGCTATCATGTGGTGGCATAACACTGGGCTAAGGGTAAGGCTCCTCCCTGCCAAACCTGCCTTTCCCAAGGCATGTTGCTTAGACCTTTAAACTGGTTCTGTCCAATAAAGTGGGGAAAGTAGTCTACTTTGTAATGAATTACCCATCCCAGTCAAAAATAGTGCCTGTCACATAAAATATGTGAAGGTGGAGGATGAGGTGTATTAACTCAAAGCAACCCTCCAAGTTCTTTAAACTCTCCTTTAATAGGAATTCACACTTTATATATCACATGGGCCGTGATTGAAAACAATACATATAGCCATCTTCCCATGTCAGTACACATTACAACTTATAATTGTATTGTAGTCTTTTATAACATTTACATATGGTGATTTCATTAATTAGCTCCATATAAGAATATAGAAATTATTTTTGTTTTCACTTTTATGAATAATGCTGAAATAACATCATTTAAGTCTTCTTGTTTTTTGTCTCATTTTGCCTATAGAAAGTTGATGTAATTAAATTTACCTACATTTTATCATTTTCAGTTTTTTATAATATTTAGAAAGACTGTCTCTAGATTCAATTTTCAAATATTTAAGCATTGTTTCCTATGAGTAAGTTAATTGTTATATATATTCAAAGGGCATTATAACTATCATGTTCTTGTGATTATTATTATGTATAAGTAATGAGGTGAAGATCCAGTTTTACTTTTTTTGCAAATGACAAAACACTTGTTTCAATATTGTGATTGAATAATCCATCTTCTCAGTAATTTGAATACTTTCCTCTGTTATTACTGAATTTATTTCTGAATTGTATATTATATTCCTTTGGCTTGCAATATTTTAATTAATCTACACTTTTACATTACTACAAGTGTTGTGAATACAACCATTATTTATTTGATGCCAACATTAGGATCTGGTGGTTTGTAGAGAAAGTTCCCAACTTAGAGTCTGATAGGAAGGATGCTTCAGTGGTTTGAGGAGCTTAGCAATGTCTTGAAAAAGTTAATGGGAGTAATAAGAGAGATAAAAGGAGGATGAAGAGTATATAGATGAATGGTATTACAGTTCCAAAGGGAGTTAAAAACCACATGTAACGATAGATTGGGGTATTGATGTGTACTTTCCCATACAATATTCACTATGTTTTTTTCAGAGTGAAGAAGAGATACAAATGGATTCTTCCAGCCCTGGGATTTATATGGGCAGTTACAGAAGGGCAAACTGATATGGACTTGAGGACATCAACAAAAGATTAGTTAAAATGATGTCCTGTAACAGAGAAGCTAATTGAAGAAGTACATAAACCAGGAGGATACTGATAAATTGAGAAAAGAGTAGGCAACGAGTTTAGATGCTGATGACTTTCAGGAGCTCATTAAATGAAACAGAGAATAAAATAACTGAGTAAATGGAGTGGTAGCCAGAATATTGAAACTTCCGTGGCTGTAATGAATATAACAAATCCATTTATTTTTACACAATAAAATTATCAGAAGGGTGAGATATATTTGAATAAAATGAGGGAATTAAAAACTTCAGAGATGGTGTAAAATTATTCTGCTATAATGATGGAGGAAAGGTTTAGGAGAAAATACAGCAAACTATTTTTTAAAATAAAATCTTATTAGGATTAGGGGCATGAGGCAGTATACTTGATAGAAAAAGAGGAATGGCAAACATTTTAGAACAAAACAAAAGTGGATCTGATCTAAAATGTAGTATAGAATCATTGTAATGTAGCAGGAGGAGAAAGAGAAAGTGGGTATAAATATTTGAAAGGAGTTCTCCAAGTTCAATTAAATGCTTAGGCAGGTCCCCAAATTAAATTAGATGCCAAGAAATAGTTGGCAAACAAAGTGTAGTAATTAAATGCCACAGGGCTAGGAATGGGGCCGAGACTCACCACATTATGCCACCTCTTCATGTCCCTGTTCCCACTCCACAATAGGAAACTTAGTAAATGAAACAAATAGATCACAGTCCAAAATGGCACAAAAAAGATAACTGAAACCAGATGCTAAGGATAAACACAACTGTGGCCAGAGATGTGGATTCCAAGGGCAACTCTGAATTGGCCAAATGGGAATTTATACTTTTGGATAAATAATGTGCCAGAATCCTGGGGTCCAGTCTGAATGAAGGAAGATGCTGTGCTCATGAGAAAGAAAAGCAGGCTGTAAATTAATAAGCTTGTGAGTATCCTTCAAATAAAGATATGCATGGATTTGTAGCCTGGGTAATAACAGAGTTTGAATCTTCTAATAGAACAAGCGGACACTTAGTAGTAGTTGCAGCCTTGGCAGTTGCAACTAACATATCAAGAACATAGACCCAATTGCAATCTCAGATTGGATGCAAACACCAGATTCTTGAAATATCTAACATTTCTATAAAGGTTCCAACTGTAATTCATAATTTTGAAACTATGTGTATATATATATATAATATATATATATACACATTATATACATATATACATTGCATGTATATATGTATATAATGAATATATATATACAATGTTTCAAAATAATCATATATCATGATCTTATACTTTATTCTTATTTTGATTTGGTTGTTCTAATGGTTTTGAATTAGCAGAGATAATATCATCTATAAATAACTTATTTTGGTGTTTAGATAGTTGGTTTTGGAGAAAGAGTGGCCTTTCTGGTAGAAGCGTTAGGTGACTTTCTAAATGACTGCAATTGGCACAGGGAAGTAACCTGAAGGGTTATGTTGTTGTTGTTGTTGTTCTTTAGATCTGTGTATCTAGGATGCATATATCATCACTTCATCTTAATGGATAGCATTAGCTTTGCTGTGTATGAAAAAGAAAGGAAAGAGGATATCTTAGTATCTGATATCTTTTATTGCTACCTATACTACTTAGAACACTTTGCAAGAATCAGAAACCAGTATATACAAGGAAACCAAATATTAAGGTATTATTACATGTAGATGTTCAGAAATTTTACTTTCTTTATGAGTAACAACCAGTAGAGAATCTAAAGGAAGCACACAACCTCATGGTTTTCAAAAGGAGTATTTTCTTTCATTCATTTTCTTCAGACAAAGTTCTACATTCATTCAGACAGAATTCTTTAAGTAGATCTATGGCTGTGTTCTCCAATTTAGGAATATGCAAGTGACAACAGAAAACTCTCTGGTGTACTAACTAAAGAAGACCAGAGCTCTGATACTGGATTAAACCTCTTCTAATCGGTTCACACTTCTTAAAAAAAAAATACTTTTGATTGTTAAGGCCAAAATATCCACTGGAGTATAATCCTCCAATGAAGTACATCAGAGTATGACAATAACATAAAATTTATAATAGGGATACTTGGTAAGTCCCCTAGCTAAGTCACCAAAAATGGTCTGAATTCTAGATTATAGTCTCAAGCATTTTGAGCAAAATTGTAGAAAAGTATAGAAAGCAGAAAAGTTTGTCATTTTTATAACTGACAGCTGAGCACATGCAATGAAGTTTGTATAAAAACTACTTCTGAATGACATTATGCATTAGAGAATTTTGTCTAAGTAAAGAAATTATCTGGAAAATGGGGATAAAGCTTATGTTTTCTTTACAAGAGTGGGGATTAATGAATAACCCTGACAGAGTGCTCTAAACTGATTAGAAAAGACATGGAAGAGGGATACAGGGTATTGTCAGTACACAAGAATTAATGGGGAAAGATTCTTCTTTCAGAAGGAAATGGCAATTCATTTATAATTTAAGTGGCAAATGCATAAGATACTTACACGTATTCTCCATTAAAATCACATCCTAAATATAAGGTTAAAGCAATTTCATTTTATCTCCAGAGGAAAAAAAAAATAAGAGAAATTTACATTTCACTAATAGAGATTAAAAACAGATATTTTTAAATCTCATTACTTCACAATCTGCTAATTTATATTTTATATTAGTTTAGCCTGGATTGAATTGAGCTTCAGCATACACTTGTCTTAAAGAAAAAGACTTCTTAATTAAGTTAATAAAGTATGTAAAAGTGTTCTGTTACTCTAGAAGGAAATATTTATCTTACTTAAACATTCAAGCATGTTTTAAGTAGCTTAATATTACCTACTGGCTACAAACAGTAATCTTTCAAATGATTTTTCTAATAATCCAAGTGCATTTTGCAGAAAACCTCCTTTTGACATTTTATTCACTACTACTATTTTTGTATTGCTGTCTGTATTTGAAAGTTATTCAATATTTTTATTGATGCACTATAATTATACATAGTAGTTGAATTCATATTACATATTCATGGATGCATACAATATAACAATACAATTTCAGTTTCTAATGATAAACTTCAAACTGTACAGCATTCAAACTAATCTTTCTCCTATGAACTAAGCTTTTCTACAATGTCTCATACCTACTCTCTATTTTCCAGCCATTCGTAATAAGGTCTTAGTCTAGGCTTTCAGCATTTGTCAACTGGATTATTGTAAGTCTTCCATGTCGCTGAATCTCTCTGGAACATTGTATTTCATGGTCTCCCTCCTTCCTAGGGTGCATCCGCTCCTACTATTGTCACAATGGCCTTTTGAAAAGGCATCTGATATTGCTAACTTATTGTTTAAAATCCTTTAATGATTCCCCATTGTCTATAAAATAAAGTCTGATACCTTATATTCACATCTGTTAAAAAATACTTTTAGAGAAATTGAGTTTGACAGGGTTTATTTGAAGAAAGAATGATTCATGAATTGGGCAGCACTTGTAACCAGGTGAGGTTCAGAGAGCTCCACCCAGCAAAGTGGGCAGGGAGTACTTATAGACTGAAACAGAACTTGTCTACAAAAAAAGCTTGATTGGTTGCAGCTGGATATTTTCTTTATCTGGAAGGAATGTAATGAGGCTTTGTTTTGTATGGCAGCCTTTGATTGCAGCTTGCCTGCTTTGATTGGTTGAGAGTCAGGTATTTGTTACAAGAATATGTGTGTTTGCCTGTGTGTGTGTGTGTGTGTGTGTGTGTGTGTGTGTGTCTATGTGTGTGTGCCCCTTGTGTATGCCAAGTCTTCACTCTACCATTGAGATACATCACCAGTTCCTAGAATACTCTCTTAAAATGCAGTTTGCTTACATATTAAGTTAGGTGGTAGTTCCCTAGTAGGGATTCAAACTAATGTGGCAGTGTCAGGCCAAATTTAATTCAACACATTGCAAATGATTCTTCAAGCCTCACCCTAGTATCTTTGAACATCTTTAACTCACAGAAACAAACTCCACTTATAGAGCCTACTGAGGTTTATTCCCCTTTCCAGGATTCCTTCCCTCTTGATTTTAGTGCCTCCACATTCTTTTTCATCATTGTCACTCTTCCAGAAATGCCTTTTAAGTTCAAATCCAATCCTTCTTACAATATGTGACAAACTGTCCATGATTCCAGAGGGCCCAGGTATTGAATGACCTGGTGGCACACCTTGGCATTATTAATATTCCCATGCTGACATTCTCAACCTTTGCTTCCTATGCACACCTACTTTTATGGGTTAGATATGAAGTGACCCCAAATCTCCTGTTTTTATGCAGGTGAGTTTGTACGTGAAATGATTGGGTTATGAGAGCTTTGACCTATTCAGTTCATCCTAATTTAAATGGATTTGGTGGTAAGTGTAGGCAGGTGGCGCATGGCTACAGGAGGTAAGTGTAGATGCTAGGGGCATGCCCTGGAAAGCTTCATCTTTCCTGCAGTTTCATCTTCCTCTCCTGCTTTCCAGCCACCAAGAAGTAAGCAGTGTTCCTCTGCTACACCATTCTGCCATGATGTGTTATCTCACTTGGGCCCAGAGTAATGGAGACAGCGCACCATGGACTGAGACTTCTGAAACCATAAGCCCAAATAAACTTTTCCTCCTCTAAATGGTTCTTGTTGGATATTTTGGTCACAGCAATACAAAGTTGACTAATACAACTACTAAACTTTGTAAACATAGTAATAATCAATAACAATGGCCTACTAATGGTTTATTGAGCACTTTTCTTTATTTCTCTATTTTTCTTCCCCCTACCCCCAGTACTGAAGATTGAGCCCAGGGGTGCTCTACCACTGAGCTACATCCCTAGCTCTTTGTTTTACTTTGAGTCAGGGCCTTTTTAAGTCACTGTGATTTGACTTGAACTTGCAATCCTCCAGCCTCAGCTTCCTGTGTCACTGAGATAACAGGTATGTGCCATTATGCCTGCTTTATTAAGAACTTTTCGTAAATCGTTCATGGATTATATATTTAGAATTCACTATCATTTGAGTGCCAAGGACAATGATGTATATATTATCTCCTTTCCTGCAGAGCCTGTGATGCTTAGGGGGATTAGACAATTGGTTCAAGGTATTTCAGCTAGTAAACAAAAGGAACCAAAGTCATACTCTGCTTTCAATGGCCCCATTTCTTATAGGTCTATGTTCCCTTTCAAGAGAGCAGGCTCTGAGAACAGAAACAATGCCTGTTCTGCACCCCTAACAAAGAGTACATGTTGTTGAAGGAAATATAAGAATATATGAAGAATCTCATATTGGTGAGCTTACTCAAGGATGCACTGATATCATTAGAGTCAATTGTAAAATTTAACATTATAATTATTCTTTCCATGTTGAAATATGAAATGGCTTCCTACTGCATCTTTAAGTCCTGTTTTACTAAATGCAAAGCACTCCTTATTTTCTATTCAATGGTTATATTCTACTTTTTCTTCATGGGCAAAGAACTCTTATATTGGCAAGGATATGAAGATCCATGATATGAAGGACCACTTCAGAGGGGCTTCAAAGATGAACGTTAATTAGTTTAAGCTAATCATAATTATTTCTTCATTTTTTGCTGGAGATTTGTTTAGAAATGGACTGTGATCCAATTCTAGCATGAAGAGCCAGTTCTCCAGGTTCTGGGAAAGCTTTACTATTCTTCAGAAAGGGTCTGGTCTTTGAATATATGCAATGATGTGCTTCCTGGTGCACTGGTGAGCATCTTTGACCACAAAGAGAGCAAATTATTTACTGAACATGGCAAAGAAGAAAAATAGCAATTGAGTTCTTTTCATATGTGTGGGATGCTGAAGTAGTCCATCCCCACACCTCTGATGAAATGAGGTCATACAGTTTTTTTTCTGAATATGTCACTTAAACTTTTTTGATGGCTGAATTTTAGCAGTTTTGTTATAGTAAGCCTTGGTGCAGTTTTCTTGCTATTTATCCTTCTTGAGGTTCATAGGTGGATATACTTGTGGATTGTGGTAGATGCATTTTATCTGCTTCTACAAGTTCTTGGCTATTCTCTCTTCTCTTGCTAGACCATCTGCTCTCTTCTTTCCTTCTGTGACTCCAATTATTCATGTTACACTGCTTGCTCTGTTCTAATTTAGTTTGTACAATTTCTATTGAGCTGTCTTCAAGATGCTTTGTTGTTGTTTTTTTTTCTTTCTGTGTCCTGAGTACTGATCACCCATCAAAAAACCTTTCATTTTTGACATTATTACTTCCAATTCCTCTGTTCCATTTGGCTCTTCTTTATGATTTCCATGACTCTGATGAAATTTCCTCCCTGTTAACTTATTTGTCCCCCTTTCCCACTTTCACTGAGCACATTCATCATAATTAAAATTCTTGATAATTTCAATATAAATTCTACTCTTGACTGTGCTTCTATTGATGATGTGTCATATTCCTTTTTTATATGCATCAACTTTTTTGCATGCAAAATTCTATATTTAAAAGAATAGCAAATATTCAAGTTGGTAACTCTAAAACCCAGAAAAGGGTATCCTCTTTTTTCTTCCAAGTCACTAGGGTCAGGAACTGAGTCAAGTTAATCTGTTGATGATTGAAGCTGTGGTGCTGTGTTACTTAGGTTTAGTTCACTGGTGGCTTTAAATGATTGGAGGCCAAAACTGGGACCTTCCTCTGTGACACTGTTGAAGAGCTTCATACCCAGGACACGCGGGATGCCTCCTTGTGCTTTGTAGGCCATCACCAGCTTTGCTTCATGGAGATCTCATCTTGATCAGAACAGGCTGTCTGCTGGTGGGGTTGCTGAGGTATTCTCTGGAATCCAGTCTTGCCCCAGGTTTCTGTTCCTTAGGAGACCTCTGTTCACCCTGCTGTCAAATGCTGAGTTGGGGAGGACTGAAGTGGTAGATTTGGTGAAGGCCTGGAGTGTCCATGAAAGGTTTCTCTCAGTTCTCTGACCCTGTGCTCATCCCTCATGCTGCCTTCTGGACATGGTCTCACTCAAATCTCCTACCCACCTCAGAATTAATATTATAATCAGCAAGTGGGTCCACTGCTTCATAGTCTGTGGGGGATGGGATTGCTTACCCTGAACTCTGCTTTTTTCAGGACCTCAACTCTATTCTAGCCTTCTATGTGACAACCTAATGAGGGCCTATGGGAAAGAGCTGATGGGAAGGAGCAGCTTCTGTATGTGGCTACTGCCCACTGGATTCTAAACTGACGTGCCATATCAACTTAAAATTTTCTAAAAATTTCAATAATATTTTCTTACCCCTGTTCTTCTCTCCTCCCTGTTCCTCCAAGGATGAAAGGGATCATGGATTGCTTTTTTCCTAGGAAAAGCTTACCACTTTCTAGATTTTGTTATTTTCCTTTGCATCCTAGTTTCTATAGATGGCTTTAAAAAACAACATAGCTACGATTGTTGGGTTATCTGGCTCATTTTCACTGCTAGGATGGAAGTACCACCATCCTCAGGTGTCTTTATTCTAAGTGGAAAAGGAAGTCTTTTTAATACACTTTTAGTTTTCTGATATTGGTAGTTGAATATATCCTAATCTGATCCACACTATGTTTGAAATTGTTCTTGGAGATGAGCAAACCACATACTATGGTAATTAATTTCTTGCTGATTATAATATTAACTCACTTTTTGTTACAGAAAATAAAAAAGATGCAGAAGATCACAGAAGAAAATAAAAATGATCTGTAATTACTTTTTATAGAATTATCCACTAATATTTTATCAGACATCTTTTCTATTTTTTCTATAATGTGTCTATTTACTTATTGTTTAGGACAAACTTACAGTTTTATAAACTTTCTCCTTGTGCAAGATATTTACATTTTATATTTTTAAATAGTCTAAAAGCATGGCTTTTAATGCTGAATACTATTACATTTTACTATCAAGATTTTTTAACTGATCATATATTATTGGGCATTCTTAAAGTTTCTAATTTATCACAATATCCAATAAACCTCTTACTGATACCTTACATTTCTTCGGTTAAAATTGACTAAAAGTCAAAGATGTGGTTCCTGGCTAATCCTGCACTAGGTATAAAGTCCCACCATAGCCCCTTACTCTACCACATACTGCTGGTAATGGAGAAGCAGGAACTGAAAAGGAAAAGGGAAAAGGAAGGTCAGGGACTCAGGAAAAGTTTCAGAAAAGTCAGGAGTTAGGCAAGGTATTTATGTATTATGGTGAGACCCTTTTAAATGCTTCCTGACTGGGCATAGAATGGATATGAACTATAATCTTTTTAGACTCCCAGTGCCCACTCACTGACTTCACCTATTTCTCCACAGAGCACTCCCCTTGTTACTTGCCTCCCTAAGAGTGAGAACCTAAGCTTCCCTTTTTCCCCATTTCTGCCATCAATGTTTTATTTCCAGATCTTACCATTCCTACTTTTGATCACTGTGAAGCATCCGCACTCAATTTTTTTTTTTTTTTTTTGCCTTTGGCCAGTTGCCTGCCCAATTTATTTCATCATTGCTCTTTATTTAAATCGTATAATGGCTTTATGGATTTCAGTAAGAAATCAAACCCCCTCTCAACAAGTCTCCTCATGATCTTGTCCCTGCCTACCACTTGCATCACATCACTTGCTAACATCCAACACAGAACCTTCATCCAGTTACAGTGAGCCTGCAACTTTATTCCTCTGTATTCCTGACACTGGCACTGTCCCCCATCTCTCCCACCAGTCATTATTTTAATCTACCCTTGGAAATGGAGCTTTGGTTTCATCTTTATTGGAAATACTTGATAACACCTCTGTCTACTATAGATTGTTTGCTCTCTACTGCCCAAATATCCTCTTCCTATACTTATTAGCACAAATTACACTGGATCACAATTTCTAGTTTTGTTTTGTTCATTTGCATAAACAATGTTTTTATTATGAT
This sequence comes from Glaucomys volans, assembly GCA_020662805.1. NCBI lineage: Eukaryota > Metazoa > Chordata > Mammalia > Rodentia > Sciuridae > Glaucomys > Glaucomys volans. The sequence continues at coordinate 278,578 of JAJEJO010003781.1, read as the reverse complement.
TTTATATTCTGAGTACTTAGCACAGATTGGCTCTTAGCCAATCCCTTAGCCAATGTTTATTAGAATTCTGTAATAACAGTAATATAATAATCAGAAAAAAGTGAAAGTACTTACCAATTGCTCACCTCCATCATTCTCCTAACTTTCCACATACCACAAAACTGTTAGGGGGAGAAACAAAACACACCTTGATAAGCCTCTTTCCTTTCATAGTCTTCATTTACCATTCATATTCCATCACTGAGTCCTATTGGTCTAAATGTATCCCAACCCTAACCACTTCTCACCCTTAAGTGTCATCCTATACCAAGATAGCGCCCTATTATTTTTCCTGTGCTTCAATTGACTTTCTAACAGTTTTTCCCCTCTGCCTTTTAAAAACCCTGACCTCTCACAATAGTCTGTTCTCCATCCAACAACTAGAGAACTCTTTTAGAAGTGGCAGTGGTGCCATAGCTTTCCATGCAGCTTCCCTATCACCCTTTGCTTGGCTGACAAGATCCCATATAATTGGTAACTGCCCCCCTTTATCCCTGTGTGCATCATTTCACCCACTTCCTCTCAGTCCATACATGATGGCTTTCTTGCATTTCCTCCATGTGTGCTCCTGCCTCAGGGACTTTGTATTTGTTGTAGCCTCAGCTGAATTGTTCATTTTCACATCATTCAGTTTCCTGATCAAAGATCAAGTCCTCGGTAAATCTTGTCCACAGCTGTATTACCAGAACCCCCCACCCTACCCTTGGTCTTTATATTTCTCATGGTACTCTTACTACAGATCATATCACATACATATTTTGTTTTCTTGTTTATTTTTTTGATTTTCCAATGTTACTTATGTTCCACAAAGCCATAAATTTTGTCTTGGTCAGTGCTGTATTCTAATGATAAATATTCCTTGAATGTAGGAAATAAGAGATGAATTTAATAATCTAGATTCTTTTTGAAACACTTTATATTTTGCTTATGGACAATCTTACAAATTAATATGAACATGATGTGCAGAAAGACCCACATGCTATATAGCAATACATGTACTCAGAAACAATTGATAGATGTGTCTCACAAAACAGCAGTTATACTTAATACATGAGGCATATTTTTCTTATTTTCTGTCCTAATTCTTTTTTCATAAAATTGATTTTACCACTTAGCAATATACCCAAGGTTAGTACTTATGTCCGTGGTGGCTACATCATGCCAAGGGAGTTATAGCCAAATATATATATTATAGAGAGAGAGAAACAGGGAGAAAGAAACAAGAATGTATGAACATATCTGAAAGGATTTATTGCATGAAATTTATCTTCATAATAAAAGAGTTATAATAAAAACTAAATAGAATAAAATATTTCCTGGAGATTAAGACCTGAAAATGAGGGCTTTTCTATTCAACAAGCAATTTCATTTGATCTATTGACTTGACCTTAAGAAAATATTTATTTTTAAAGATCAGGTTAACCATAAAAAATTAGTTAAAACTAAAAATAATTAAACAAAATATTTTGTAGGCAAGGAAAATGTATTTTAAATGGGGCAAAAGTATGTTTTTTGTTAAAAATATGTACGTGACAAAAACTCAAAGGAACATAAACGAAAGAGAGTTTTTCTCCTGAGTTGTGATTCTGACTCTTTTGGCTAGGGGTCCCAGTCCAGGAGTAAAGAAAGGGGTGTACTCTTCCTTGTGAATCTGTCATTAGAATTTAAGTTTGCAGAGTGAGAAATGCACTTTTAGAGGTTCTGAGGAATCACAGCACTGATGACAAAAGGGCAGAAAAGTTAGAATAAGGTCAAGGGATTATTTCTGTATCCTTTTTTGTTAAGCCTGTAAATTTCACTGTGATTTGTCATGTTCATTCATCTTGTTGCATTTCTCAGGCAGAACACTGGGGAACAGCAAAGAGAATTTTATTTATATAAATTAATGTGCTAATTAGCTGCAGTCTCACAGCTCTTGGAAAATTGCCATTTCATTTTATTGCACATTAAGGATTGGGTGTCCCAACCCTTGTATTCCTTTGGAAATGAAGAAATAATCCTACTAAGATATTTCTGCCACCGCAAAGGGAAATGTTAAATCAATGGACCTGCGCTTGATTTCTGAGTGCTCCTTAGTAGCCTATATTTTTCTATTCATGATTTTAGTCTAGAATCTCTTTTATTAAAAAGAGTTCTATAAAGTTTTATCTCTTACATTTTATTATATCAATTAATACTTGTGTTTATTTCTAAAATATATGATATAAATATATATATTCTGATATACTCCCCAAAACATTATGTTAATAAACAAGTAAGCCATACAAAAATGAATGAAATATGAATCTCAAAGGCTGAGATATTTTAAATTTGGAGATGTCAGTGCCTTAGTGAGTATGGACCAGAAAATTTTATTCTCATCTGGGATCTATCAGTGGTGAGCTGAGCAATCCTCATCTAGATTTTTCTTTATTGTGGTTATTTTACAATGACTGAAATATTTATCTCCTTCACATTTCTGAATAATGTTTTGGAAAAAATGAAAAAATGCCTCTACTCTCTTAGAAGAACTCTGATCATTTTAAATGCAATGAAACACACATTTGAGGTAGTTATCACCACCACCACTGCTACCACCGTCCCCACAGCAACAACAAAAGTCTATTAGCCAATAAGTGTGTTGGTTATTAATCATTTCCACATTAAATGATAACTTGTTTGTCCAACCTTCTTGTATGACTTAGGAAGATTTGATTTTTGCAACATCTCTTATGCCTACTTTCTACCAAAATAGACACAATTTCTCTCTCTCTCTCTCTCTCTCTCTCTCTCTCTCTCTCTCTCTCTCATTTTTCCTGTGGTGCTGTGGATTGATCTCAGGGCCATGTGTATGCTAGGTGAGTACTCCCCCACCCCTATGACTCTATAGCAGATAAAGAACTAGCCAACTGAAGTGTGATCAGGAAGCAGCCCAGGTCTTCTGACAAGCCCTCTACTCCTGAGTTTCTATGCAAAGAGATGTCCCATGCCCCTGAGAAGGATGTCCTCTGTTTACTGTGTTTAAGAACCTGTTTTCATGTATCTTGATTCCACCAGGTGCAGTGGCACATGCCTTTAATCTCAACAGCTCAGGAGGCTGAGGCAGGAAGATGGTGAAGTTCAAAGCCAGCCTCAGTAACATAGCAAGGCCTTAAGTAACTTAGCAAGACCCTGCTTCTAAATAAAATATAAGAAAGGGCTGGGGATATGGCTCAGTACCTCTGGGTTCAATCCCTAGTACAATATATATATATATCTTGATTACTTCTGATGTGTTCCCAGAATATCAGAAAAGAAATATATATTTTAACATTCCTTTCTGTCTTCTATAATATGGAAAGAACACGAAAGAAAATTTCACTAGAAGGCAGGATGAAAGCAATGGCTGTGAGAAATAGGATAATTGAGCATCTCTATGGGTTTGGAGGATTAGGAGAAACAGCACAGAATGCAGAAGGGGTAGGTGGACTCAGACAACCTAGGCCCCTCTCCTGCCCTCCTCAAGTTCTGAAAAGAAGACAGGAAAGTATAATATGCCCTAAAAGAGTGCTATGCCAACCAGCATATTCTATGTTATTGGTTCTGGTCTTTGCTGTACATCCAAAGATTTTCTCAAATTCAGGTGAAATTGTTTTGTTTCACTGGCACATCTTTGACCTGTAGAGTGAATGGTTGTCCTCAAAAATTCCTTGAACCCATCTGGTTCCATGATGCTCCAGCTATATATTTCTGATTCTTTTCAGAGAAGCTCTGGCCCATTCATAAATGCTGTATATTAGCTGTTTCAAATACATTCTGTTTCATTAAATATATCATGAGAAGGAGTAGTGAAAAGGGGGCTTATAATCCCAAATTAGCAACGTGCTCTAAAAATGTTAAATATGATAAAAGTGGTAAGATAAACATGTAGCTTTGTAATTCTTATAAGTTTTATGTTTAAAATGTTCTAGAATTGAAATCAGTAGTTCTGTTGGTAATACCTATGTGCAGCATATAGCATTATCTCCTGTGAATATTGTCCAGGGAAGAAAAAACGAAAGAGATCCTACAGCAGTCATAAGTGATAGGCTAGCCTCTTTTCCAAAGCTATTTCATACTTTATTCTGTTTTAAGTCTTTTTTTTTTTTTTTTTCTAGAAGCCCATCAATTGAGGACTATTTGGGAACATCAACATTAACTTACTAGACAATGGCATTTGCATCTTGAATTATTCTATTAGATTCTAACCTTGGCACAGTATAACCCTTTTGCTGAAATATTTATAATTGCCTAGTAACATGGGAAATAAACAATTTATTCCTATTATCTGTGTGCATGTTTTGATACAGAAAAAGCAAACCGTGAATGACTGGGTACTAATAAGATCATGGAATGTCCCCAGCTTGTCATCATGGCTAGTAACAAACATTTGCATCAAGTCTTGGTTATCCAAATATTCCTTATGAAAAGTGGATGAGTGGGTTTGATTTCTCTAACCTTGCAGAATCATTTTACTCTATTGTTCCTATGATGGATATGGAGGGTAATGCCGTCCAAAGCCTTCAGGCAATGCATGAATTGAATATTGCTACTTGTGTAGCATGTTGTTTCTGAAGCGTCTAATTTGGGAGTGATTTAGTAAATACAATCATCATGAATGTGGTGATGTTTTCCCTTTGGTTTTACATAGGGGATTTTGAAACAGAGTTCCCTTGCCTCCAATCATTTATAAGAAAATAGGTAAAATCACCTAACGACACTTTCACTGAAAAAAAAAAAAAGGAATATGAAGGTGTGTGTGTGGGGGGGTCTGGTGGTAGGGTCACTGAGCTTGCAGGGAAGAAAATGATTTCAACTGAATGCGTGGATCCAAATTACAGAATATCAAAATTTTTACGTTAACTTTTATATTACCAGACAGAAAAATGTTCAATTTATTACAGAAGACTGCTAACACTAAATAACTTTGATTAAAAAGATCATCTTTGCAGGGCACACAAATATTGTTGTGGACACTGTCAGAAAACCTGAGTAAAACATCAAAAGGCAAAGGCCTCATTAGAAGTCAGAACCGTTTTAATTTAATGAACTAATATTTAAAAGATTCACATGGTGCATCTCTCACCATCTTTCAGTTGGAAAGGCATTCATTAAGGAAAATCTATGTTAATGTTAGTAGCATAAACAGAATTTCAAATAAGGAAGAACACAATGAACATCCTGAAATGCCCCATGGTATTCTTAAAGGATTCGCTGCTTGGCTCATCCCTGTGGCAGCCTGCCACCCCCATCAGAGCCCCCCTTGTCCCTCATCAACAGTGCTACTGTGTTGATGGGGGCTCGGGACGCTCACTTCTGGCTACCATCATTACTGATAGGGGACAGGGGCTGCCTCAGAAAAGTTTTGAATCAACTCTAGTTTGGTAATCTCAAAGTTTGACCTATTTCAGTCTTGATTTCATTTTTATTCCCTTGAGAGGAAAATGTATATTTGCATAATTGGAAAAAATAAATATAAAAACTTAAATAAGTTAAAAATCTCTTTTTGCATCATGCTCAGAATTGGATCAGCTAAATGCAAGTAGATCAAGAGAAAACAATTCTATCTTTCTTTCCAACTGTTCATGGGTCAGGGGGGTATGTTCTAAGGCACACTGGTCTGTACAATCTTTCACACTCTGTTGACAGACACCTTGGCTGATCTGAACAAATTGCCTCACACTCTTGGATCCTGGTTTCCTCATATATGGAATGTAGGGTTAAATAAGTCATTAGAATCATTACTGAATTCCTTCTTGCTCCAAAAGGAAAATATCAATCAATCAATCAATCAGTCAGTCATATTTTGTAACTTTGATACTGTTTGGCATATAGAAAATCTGGGGAGATTTGCCTAAAAATTTCTGAAGCCTAGATATTGTAGAAGGGGCTCAAGATATTTTTCTGAAGTTAGCTTTTAAGTCTTTGGGGTAGGAGATGAACCATCTAGTAGGTTATGAATTTTCACATTAATTTTATAAAGGTTATCCCCAAATGAAATCTCTTGGCTCCTCCATTTAAGTAAAATAAAGCAAGAGGGAATTAAAAATAGGTATTAAACTGTTCTATATGTTTATCTTTCAAAATGTCCAAAGCTACACATAGGAAATTAGTCCAGGTGAATATATAGAACGATTCGATGACTCCCTAGTAAGATAGTGTCCTACCTAATTCATGGGAATCTAATTTAAATATATCAGTAGGTAAAATGCTCATTTCATAAATCACTTTACATATAAAATTATATATTGATTAAACCAATATTTCTAAGTTGTATTTAATTTTTTTTAACTTTTTCCCCACAATTTTTGTTAAAACATAGGATTTTTCATAATAAGATATAAAAATTTAACAACCAATTTTTCTAGAATTTTGGGTAGAAGAAATAAAAGAAATATATTTTAAAATGAGTTTACCTAACAATTTAATTTAACTATCCATTTAATCTGGTTTTATTTGGAGTTGATTTTAACCCCTTAGAGAATATTCATAGGAAGAAAGTGATCAAGTTGGTTTATCATCATTATATTTGAAATTTTATAATATGGTCTTCAGTAAGTGGATACATGAAAATAAAAATTTTGTGAAAACATTTGATATGTACACAAACAAGAAATTCAATGTTCAGAGTGTTGGCTAGTTCTAATAATCCTCTTAAACCAATGAGTGGGCATTGACCAAAATATTTCTACAAGGAACTTTTTAGACATGTTTTCACAAGTTGTGATATGATTTTCAAACTACAGACTACCATCCAAGGTTGTAAACCTTTTCCACTGGGGATTATTTTGGTTTTAGAAACAATGAGGATTCATTCAAAACCAAATCTAATGGTAAATTGAGTAATCCAAACTGGATAATGTCATTTTGGGAGGTCTAAACTTGTGATGCTGAGGGAGTAAGACTGACTTTCTTGTGTGACTAATGGAAGAAATAACCAAATAAAGCAATCTATAGGCAGAACCCGATGGGTTGGAACCAAGTGTGAAAGCTCTCTATTTAACAAAAGGCAAAACCTGGAAGAAAATAGCCTGTTGACTCAGCCTCAGCCTAAGTTCTGTTGCTCCAGTTTCTATCTGTGCTGCCCATCTTGTTTGTTTGTTTGTTTTTTTCCCCTGTCTTTCAAGAAGTAAATGTGATGGAAGCAATAAAATGTTGCCATAAAGTAATGCATATGTATATTTAAAATCAGCAAATGAATGTTGGGTATGTTCAAATGAAGATTGTCCTTCAAATAAGCCTTCTGAGAGCCCATATATAGAGTTCACCAATACCATTGAATACTTAAAATTAATTTGGAGTTTTTTTTTCTGAATCCATTCATGAATCACACAAGTTGATCAGTCACATGATGACGTCACCAAGCTTCTTATTATCTTTTTTTGTCTTCTTCTTCTTTTAATCCAAACAAGTAGGATCGCTTACTTCTTCAGCAATATTGACACTGAGTGATAAGTAAACCCTCTCAATATCTGATAACTTGATCTAACTGAATATTTCCTAAGAAGATGTCCATCAGAAGTAGTTTTGAAGAAAAGAATGATCATGCATCAGATAGAATGAATACAAACCCTTAAGGTGACGCTTCTCAATGGGAATACTTTATTTGAAAATATGTTTGGATTTGTTAGACTGACTTCATCACTTTATACTTTAACCTTTTATAAGTTATACAATTCTTATTCCCCAAATCAGGAAATAAATATATGGTTCACAAATGGAAATAGCAGAATTGGTCGGCCAATAGAATGGTTTGTGGCATCTTAGAAGAAAGTGGCTAAGTACAAAAAAGGATAATCAATACTGTGTGTTAATGAAATTGAGTACATTTTAAAAATTTATAATCTCACCTATATGCTACCTTAAAATTTTTTAATATTTTAAAAATAATGAGCCTCATGAGCATTTCAGAAATTTCTACCATTCTACAAATGGTTATGTGAATATGGGGGAAAAGGGGATATGGAAACATTCCTTGAAATGTTCTGAATCTATGAGGTATAGAAAGTAATTAAATTATCCACAATATAAAATTTAACTTCCTGGTAAAAAATAAATTGGAAAACAATAATCTCTCTTTACACCCCCAAGGAACACACAAAACAACATCTTTGGTTTTCACTTTCCTTCAAATCTAGTAGTTCTCATTCTTCAATTTGTTGATTTGCTAGGAAAAAAATTGGAAACTATTACTTTTTTCATTAACTGAAGAATGAACACTTTGGTTACCTTACAAAATAAAATAGAAACTCAAGCTTAGATTCTTTTCTTATGCTTGAGCTCATCTTTCTCTGTTTTCTGTCCAGAACTAACATGACATCAAGTGAATTCTAATTTTAAATAAATAAATACTTGCATAATCATCTTAACAAGCAGATATTAGATTACCTTTTTTTATTAAAATAAACCAGCATGACAACTGAGAGAACACATCTTAGGATATGTTCATTCTTACAGATTCATTTAAAGCAATCCTGTTCCCTTTTCCAACCATGGATTTGTAGTACCGCATTTCTAAATATGTCTTATACAATTTGGTTTGAAAATAAACTCCAATGAGAAAGAGTACAATCAATACCACATTTAGATCTTTAGCATGCATATGCCATCATAGTTTGACTCTCTAAAGTGATGGAGCCAGGATTATTTCATAGTTGAAACATGTTAGAAATATTTGACACTTGTAATCAGGGCTTCAAAGATGTCTGTGTGTGTTATTTTAAATATTTCCTGCATCTGTGATCATTTTTTCTTCTCCTTAGGCATAAAGCTTTCTCACCCATCATTCCTTCTCAGTGCACACACACAAACACACACACACACACACACACACACACACACACACGGAGAAATATATCACCATCCTAAATAAGATCAATTAAGAAAAAAAAAACTGTTCAATTCAATTAAAAATTCAAAATGTAAAATCAATCATTACATGTATTTCAATGTGTCCCACTCTATCAGGTCATTTCTGTCAATTAAAATGATCAGTGAAAGAAAATTAAAAAAAAAATGTTTGTCCATGTCAGAAATACCTGTCTAATGAAGATGAGGATTTTTGTCAGTTTTCCAATAAGATGCTCCTTAACACCTTCAGAACACTATTGATATAAATGGGACCATTGCTTCCTGCAGAGAAATTTTTTAATAGTGAGAAATTGGGCAAGGAAAGGAAATCTTCATGTCACTTGCAAAATTCCAAAGCATTCTACCCTGTTTACACCTCTTTGCACATTTTCCTCATTATTTCATTTATTAGTTCTGGAGACTTTGATTCTCTAACACAACACTTCAAGATGAATATGCATATGTCACCACACCCTAACATCTCTCAGCATACAAAACAACAAGGTTATCTGAAACGATTATTGAATTCATAGCTACGTGTCCTTTTAAAATGGCATTTGCAAATGGTCACACTGCACATCTGTGGTTTGCTCCAAATAAATGTAAGATTACAGGATTACCTTTTTAAACCTGCAGATTCCTCTTTCTGTAAGCTTTGGCTCCAGCAAATCTCAGCTATTCTTATTAGAGTCCTTTCTCACCTGCCCCCAAGTGAGGAATGCTTTGCAAGCTTTTGACAAGACATATTGGTAAAGCTGAGCTGTTTATCTGATAAACATTTTCACTAAAACTCAGTTATTTTCTTTTTTAATCTTTTGTTCTATATCACTTACAAAATTCTGAACTATTAAAGTGGGAAAGGAAAAAAAACACAGGGATAATTGTTATCTTCATGGGAGTATTCATCATTGTATCTTTCAAATAACAAATTCCCTTCCTTGTTTCTTGAAACTGATTTAGCTAATGTTTTCATATGATGGACGATCATAGGATCTTTAGTTTGTTGACAAGGAGCTTGCAGTGATGTGGGAAAATTCTAACAGTACACTTCGGAGCAGCAGTGCAGAATATCAAATTGTGTGTAATTTATAATATCAATTTTTATAAAATGCAAATTCCTAGGTGGAAAAAAAAAGACTGGAAGGAAACATTCTAAAATGTTTCCTGAGGGCTTTTTGTTGATGAAATTGTAGATAAGTTCCTTCTTGTACATTTTCCCTATTTTTTCATATTATATACAATGGATTAAAAAAGGAAGTATATTAATGAAGATGTTTTACTTTGGATAAAAAGAGTGTGGAAATATTTAGAGTGATTTTTACCTGGTATAAGGTAAGACAAGAAGGAATGTTTTCTTAAAATTAATTTTCTTAACCAATGTAAGCAATTATTTGAATAAAACCTAGACAGTTTGATTGTGTGATTTCATCTTTTTAACTCCTAATTTTAAGAGAAATTTATTAACCAAATGCTACCTAGAAATAGGCGTGCTAATAGTTAAGAATTCGTTTCAAATACTATTATAACCCATGATACTTTTAAAAAAATTTTTTGTGAAATTTTAAAGTATCAAGTAACCAAACAATGTGTTACAAAAAAGTGTACATACAGTTAAACATTTAAAAATGCCAAAGTCATTTTCAAATATATTATTTAAAATCCTTACTTTGCCCACAGAATTCTCCCTTCTTTAAATTACATTCTACATTCTTATACTTTTGTGGTATCCTCTAAATACTTGGTAAACAAATAGTTCAAGGATATTATTTTCCAGTAGAAATAACAGTATATATACAAAACTTTGATGTGGCTAGCAACATTTTTGATACTATTTTCATTAAATGGAAACCTGGTTCTCTACTAATTCAATTGTTTATAGAAAAAAATCTGTTTTATAAATCAATGTCATAAATGCTTTTTGATTCTTTCCCATAGATCAAAATGGAATTTTAAAAGCATATTGATTAAAGGTATACATAATAATTGAAATTCTTCTTCCCAAATTCTATGCAGAAAGCAGATGAAATATTGGAGTAAGATAAGCAAAAACAGTCTGGAGTTCAGTTGTGCATGAATACTCAGCAATTTAAAAATACTAATTTTGTTCCATTTAATGGTAAGGAAACACTTCTTTTTCTTTCTTTGCCTAAAGGTCATCTATAATTGAGGACAAGTTAGCAAGAGTCCAGAGGCTGAGTGTGACTTTGATCTCCGTGTCCAGCCTTTCTGGGTGCAAATCGTTCTGAGGAGAAAGGTAGGAGTCACCTCAAGGCCTGGTTGCCTTACTAAAGGTTAAAGAGCCTCCTTCCCCATCCCTCTCTCCTCCCTGCCCCCATTCTTAGTGAGTACCTCTACATATCTGCAGCATTTGAATTTGTCTTGCAGAAATTGTACTCAGGTATAATAGTAAGCTTGAAATTTGTTCTTTATGTGCATTTGGTCATGCTGATTTTACTCAGAGATTCAGGGCATGTGTTTGCATTGCTGACGATCTTTATTAAATCATTAAAAAATATATAAAATATTGATTTTGAATAAGCAGACTATTCTTATGTTCAAAAAAAGGATTAGAATACAATTTCTCTTTCAAATCACTTCACATGGTGCTTTGATTTAAATAGCAGAGCAATAGCTTTGTTACTCTGTTTTTGTTGTCATTTTTAAGTAACAAGAATATCACTGATTCACATTAGAAAAAGTCCTGGAAATGTTAAACAAACACATATAAAATTTAGGAACAATGATAGAATTTTTTAGAAATATTTTTTATTTTTTATATATAAAACTTAATAAGACAAGAAAAAGATCAAGGTAATTCTAAATAGCCTTTTACAAATTATTTACACTGCTTTGTACAATGTGAAAACTTTGCAGTAATTTTATCAAACATCTTATGAATCATTGTCATAGTAGTGTTTAACAGTCATTTTGAATTATTCTGCAACCATTTATGTTTATAATCAAATATTTCATCAATTATAAAATGCATTAATCTTTTATTTCATTTGGATAGAAGTAAGGTAGCTATTTGCAAAACTAGTGCTCCTTGTAAATCCTTTTGCATAATCCAATTTATGTTCACATAATTTTGCACTTTTTTATATCAAACAAAGGTATTTTTCATTGAGGCAATAAGGTGGTTTTAGCTTCAATTCTTATACTACTTAATCAATAAATACATTTACAAAAGTATGCTAAATGTTCTCTGACCTTAAAGATGATAGTGGTAGCTATTCACTATTCCCAGCAATATCTTGAAGTTGTAAGGATAAATGTATCTGAAGGATAAATCCTTGTGACAAATTTTTACTGATACTTCTATTATTTTAGTGATTCAGTGTTCTTTAACTTTAGTGAGGATACACAAAAGACTACAATTAGAACAATGACTGATTTTTTTTTTGCAGTAAAAAATGAGAGCTTACTATTATAAACTAAAATGAAAATGTATTTTCCTTTTATAGACTTTTTTTGTGAAATAGCTTCATTGCATTAACATACTAATTCTGTATTGTGTTCCAATAACAACAAACCTCTAATTACCTACAAGTCTGTATTATAAATGTGGTTAAGATTTGGATGTCTACAGAATGGGCTTCATGTATATATTTATAATTCCTTCACTATTTATTCCCATTTTCTAAATTTTTACATTTTATTATATACTGTGAACACGTTTGTGGTAGTTATCATGAAATATCAAGTTTACTACTTTCAACTAGTTATATAAAAGCAGAATATAAGTACATAGGGAATAATGTTTATAAATGAATGTACATTATCATATTTATATATATATAATTTTTGTTCTTAACATTTTGAATAACAAATTCTTCTATTAAAAATCTATCAGCTTAAGCACAGTCATTTGCTTTTCTAATCATGGAAGGACTGTTTTCTATAGTACTCTATCTCAAAATTGAACACAATACTGCTATTGAATAATATTAGATTTAGTAATTGAAACTAAGTCCTCATTTTGAAAAATTCCCTGTATTTTATATTCTGTAATATAATATGATTTCATTTTTGTAGCACAATTATTAATCACCTTTGCCCATATATCCTGATCATGTATTAATCACATACTCTTAACTCTTGCTTTCCTGAAAATGTTCTATACTAAAGCCAACAAACAGAAAAATTTCTTGTATGTGATACATTATCTCCAAGAAAAATTATTCTTGATTTTGTCTGAGTATCATTTACAAAACTAGAGATAGTTGTTTTTCCAAACATGTAATCGATAAGTGCCCATGTTCCTATCATGGTTAGTAATAGAAGTGATCTCATTTAGGAGAGGGGGCAGGTCAATGGAAGTGTGTCCTCAACAAAAAGAAGCTTGTCACACTCTTCTCTAGGAGTGCAGGATTTCAGCTCCCCTTTATGCAGACATTTGCACCTAGTATTTTCCAATTCTGTAATGCAAACATTCACAGAGAGTTAAATACAGTGTTGGCCCTGTAATATGCATGCAAGAGCACAGCTCACGTTTTGCCCAGTCATCCCTGAATTTAACCCTGGGTCAACAGATATGCTTAAATGTGGACTTGAACATAAATGGTGCCTACCAAAAGAAAGTAAATGAGTGCAAAGTTTTTATAAAATGTCACAATTGATATAAGAGCCAGGTCTCAAAGAGGGAAAAAGCAATGGGGGATGAATGTTCTAAAAGCCCTTGGTTGAACACATATTTCATCGTTTAATTTGGTGGCTGCACCAAATCACAAGTAGCCAAATTTTAGTTACAACTATCCACTAACATTTTCTTTTCTACATTCCTGATACGTTCTCTTACTTTCCAACTTTTCTATTTCCAGGCAGTCGTACCATATGAAACTGACAGCAATTGTTCTGATTCATGGTTTAGGAGGAGTAGCTGATTAATCCCATGTCAGCAGTCTTGACCCTACGTGGAAAACAGAACCTTAGAAGGCCTACTCGACAATATATCAGGGCGCAGAGCTCTGTGGCTTGCCTGGCTCTCAAATGCAATGAAAGTTTAGGGCGATGCCGAACACCGATTTGATCCCCCTCCCACTTTAACCTATATTTCCAAAGAAATTCTGGGAGAGGAGATGGGAAAAATTAAGATTTTTCTGGAACAAAATCTTAGGTTTACAAATATGTTGTGTTCTCCATGAAAAGTTATACAAAACCCTTTTTTTTTTCCCTTAAGCATAACTACTGATTTCATTTTGAAATATTGGCTTTATGTGTTTATTTAAAACCTTAAAATTTTCAACCTTGGCCTTTTTTTTTCACCTTCCTAATAATTACAGAATGCTCTCCTACCTTGAATGCAGAACTCTAATTTGTACTTACAAAATAATTGCAAATAATTCCAAATTCCAGAGTCATATTTATAGGACACATTCAGTATTAAAGAGGAGTTTGTATACTATATGTAAAAACACAAAGACAGGCTACAAGACAACCATTTTAGCCCTTGAGATGGCATTTTTAAAAAAAGCCCTAAAACATGCATCTATTTCTACTATGAAATAAGAGAAAACCTTAGTGCTCTGAATTATGTTTTCAGAACTTACGATTAAAATAAAGGGGCAAAATGAAATTGCATCTTTTCCAAAGAAGACCATGTGCATGAAGCCACTAATGTGTGGATTTTATTTACAACTATAAAACAGATAGATATGCCAAAACAGCTTAAAAATATGTCAGATTATACTAAATCTTCAAGCACAGGGTGCTTGAAATGGTGGTCACAGAGGACAAGTTGAATCTCAGTATTAGAAGCTATATACAACTAGTAGGGGAAAAAAAGGAAAGAAGGGAAAAAAAAAAAAACCCACCAAACAACTACCCAGTATAACTAGATAAAGCTGAAATGTGCTGAAATCTTCCCCTGCAAACTGCATAATAGCACTTCCAATGTTCTCTTTCTGTCACCCCCTGTAACCATCAAGCCCGGATTTCTGCTGCAGTCAGGTGAACAGTCGCACAGCTCTTACGGTTGGCCGCATAGAATTCCGAGGAAAGACACATCTGTACAGTATTTCCTTGGACAATATTAAATAATAATTTCTGGTGCACTTAGATTTTTTCCTAAATATATTTCAAACAAATTGTGCAGGAGTTTCTTATGTACCTTCCTAAAGCAAAGGTTTTATTTAGACTGAATCCTTCACTGTGAAAATGCAGCCCTTTGATCAAGTAACATTTGCATTTCTGCATGGGGTATTTCTGTCTTGTGTTCTTTTCATACATCCTGTCTGTAGCCACGTGGAACATGTGGGTTTGTGCTAGTCACCATTTAAAACACTAGGTACCAAGTGTTGCTTTGTGAACAGAATCCATATGTATTAAGCAGAAGACAACAGAAGAGTGCACTTTAAAATTCAAAATTAATAGGTTGCTTGAATGGAACATATTTTTAGCATGGCTATTTTAAATAGTGTATGCTCAGATGCGAAATGCGATATTTTGGTGTTTAAATGCAGCACCTTCAGATTGTCTTATAATTTATTTACTTTTAAAAAGAAGAAAATGGAATGCTTCTTGAGGCTTTTCTTCAGAGACCAGAATCTTGCATATTCTGTTAGGATAGCATTAAAGAGACAATAAAGTGTAGGTTACATTATGATGCTCAAGGAGTTCTTAAATTCAAGACTCTGTAGTTTTATAAAAAATATGTCTCTTGAAGAATCAGCAAGCATGCAGCATTGTCTATAAAAACAGGAGATTTGCAAGGGGTGTGTGTGTGTGTGTGTGTGTGTGTGAGAGAGAGAGAGAGAGAGAGAGAGAGATCTTTATCAGGTTTTGAGTTCTTTTTTTTTAATAGGGTAACAATTTTTTTTCTTTACTACATGGTGAAATTTCTTTTTTCTTTGCTCAGAAAGCTGACAGAAAACACTACTTTTTCCCTTCTCATTTTGATGGCATCTTTTCATATAAAAATCTCAAACCTTGTCTGCTTCATTTATCCATGTGTGGATATTAAAACTGCCTGGATCTCAAAGGCATACAAACACCTTGTCAATAAAGTAGTAAATTAAAGAACTGGCAAAAAAAAAAAAAAATCAGTCAGTGGATTTTCTCATTAGCAATCAACTATTTGGGAGCACTTTCAGGCTTGCATTTAATGTTTGGTTAAATTTAAATAAGACAAGACTTGAGTTTATTGAGAAGTAAACTATAAGAGACATTGAGTATAGTCACTCATTTTATCATTTTTAAGGAAAATATTTCAATGTAATATTTCTCTTGTAAGAACAATAGCTTTATTGCAAGGTTTCACATAGCACATTCTTTTAAAAATATAAGAAGAGTTTGCATTTTGAAGCATTGTATAAAAATAAGAACTAAGTGAAATACAAATCCATATCTTTCAATCAGTGAGAGTTTGGTTTCTAATGTGAAGAATGTATTATTGGAGGAGAATCTTTTTGTGTCTTCACTAATCGGAGGGTTCTTTCTGCTCTTCCTCACCTACGGAACAAGGCAGCATGTCGTATCTAGGAAGAAGCTTGATGTTGCTCAGATAATGTGGTTTGGAAGATGCTGTTTGCAAGCTTATTTGCTTCTGAGTTGTGTTCCTAAGCAGAAGAATATAATTCATTTCTGCATATCTGCTAGACTGGACAAATCAAGGTGACAATCCATGGTTAGCTCTGTCAGGCCCTTTGTCCTACCGCTGCTGCGAATGGAAGTACAATGGAAGCAAAGTGAATATATAACAGTCCAGCTGCCTTGTTGTGACAGCCCCGTCCCGCCATGGCAGTGTGTCAGCTCCTGTTTGTGTACCAGTAGCCAATCCATAAGATGACAATGCAAATTGTGTGAAAAGTCTTCTATAAGATAACAAATCATGTTGGGGGGGGCGAGGTATGGGGAGGAGAGGGAGAGGGGAGGCTGGACACATGTCTTAGAAAAATAATGACCCATAAAAGGTTATATTTTTGGTACAGTGATTACATTCAAATGCAGGACCCTCATCCCAATTGTGGCATGTGTCTCAAAGAGCAGGTAGGCGCTTACACTTAAATCGATCATACCGTTTGTGTGTGCGAGGTTCTGCATTAATGTTACTTTTAGGGCTGTTTATATTTCATTTACGCATGCAATTAATCATCTTTACTGTGTTGATGCTACTAGCGTCAGCAGTGTGACTTAATTAAATTTGAAATTATAGTACAGTAAATATAGGCTTCCAACTAGCCAGTCCAAATTAAATGCTGTGGTCTATTTCTTACCCATGGTGTTTTCCAATTTAAGTGTTCATCTGAAAGGTTACATATCAGACTGAAAGCAGGTTTCTTTTTTAAAAACTTAACTGTTGCTAAACTAGAACAGCTCTTTCAGTGAGTACTTTGTTCCTATTATCTCTATTCTCAGTGTATAAACACACTGTGATCCATGTGTATTATATTACCTATAATATTTATCTGATTAGATGCCAGAGGTTCTGTAAGGAATGTCTTCACTTCCTTAATATATCTTCCCCTTCCCTCTGATAGATCAGCCCAGAGCTGCTTTACAAAAGGTCTCGCCTCCATTTTGTTTCAGGCTGGTAATCAAGCAATTAGCCCACAAAATGGAGGTCCTCGCTCTGCTCTATATATGGTCCATCTCCTAGATGGGTGGTTTTACCTGTTTGAAAGCTCTGGCAGAACAGTTTACAGCTGATCTTGTGAAATTGGCCTCCGAAGAGTGTTCTTATCATGTCAAATAAATGACTCTTACTTAGGAGAAACCTTAGGAGCTTGAGACCTTTGTGTTGTTGTCATTAGAGAATTTTCTTATATATGCAAGACCTGTCCATCTCTGATCTTCCAACTAGACAGAGTAAAAATTTCAACTTTTAATTCAAAACTCCAATGATAAAGGACCACTGCAAACTTTATTTATTTAAATGTTTATTATTACATGTAGTACAATATTCTCCATATAATTCATAACATGTCTAGCAAGGGATCCGACCAGAAATGCACACTCCTATCACATACACAATACAGGGTTTGAATACTAGAAAATTTGTCATCCGTAAAGTGCAGCACAGGACTTGTATGTAAAAAGCACACGCTCTTTTCTTTCTTTCTTTCTTTTTTTTTTTTTTTTTTTAATGCAGTGCTGCCTTGTCTGCACTTTTTGAAATTGCATATTTATCAGTTCATGAATTATTCATGAGGTTGGAAAAATGGAGGGGGGTGCTCAGAGAGGATGAGGAAGAAGAGCATACAAAAAATGTATGCTTGAAATACTTGGGGTAGGAGGTGCTTTTAATGTGAATGCCAGCAGTTCTGCTCAAGAACAGACATAGTTTGATTTTTTTCTGTGTGTTGTGTTTAGATCAAGCATTGTACATGTTGGTATTTTAAAATTGTTTTGCTGTGCTGTCTTCAAGCTTTCTGGTGAAATTAGGAAGGGTTCAGTTTGCTTAGAATTAGAGGAACTGGGGTCTAAGATGAACAGTGCATTTCAAAAACTTATAAAGTGTAGAGTATTTAATAAATATTAATCTTTTGTCTGTCAGCCTCGATTGCTGTCAAAAAAGAGCTGACAGATTGAGGATTAATGAAATGTTTCATAAATTAGAAATGAAACTCTCAGCAGAATGTCCAAAGTAGGAATCAAACATTTCTCAAGCCAGAGATTTGGGCAAGTGCAATAGCCCATTCTTAAATTCAATCTTTTTTTTTTGTTTTCAATCCATGGGAAAAATAACCTTCCCCCATTTACTGACTGAGAGCATATATACAGCTTTTTTAATTAAGGAAATCAATGGTGGCTACATGTTTTTAAGCCCGTTGATATTTTTCACATATATTTCTCAAAAACAAACTAAAAAAAACAACAAAAAAGAAAAAAGTGCTCAGAAATGGCTATAAAACCAAGAAAATAAATTCTCAGAGCTCATTAATGAGTAAAAACATTTTTTAAAGGTAAGAAAATACCAAATGTTATATGGGATTATAGGTCTTCTCCCCAAGAGCTTTCTTAGGGTATATGTGTGGGGTTTATTTGGGAATGGGTTGTGGGACTAGAGGAGGGGGCATGCTATATATACTCCACAGTATAAAGAGACGATAAGCCACAAAATCTCCAAAACTTACCCTCCCTGTGAAAGAAAGATGAATGGTGTGGCCTGTAATGATAAATTATAAAAATGATATTTTCTTACTCTTAATCCCCATGAAATTTCTTACATGAAGTATACAACACAAGAAAGCATGCTAGCCTAAAATGCACAAGAGGGATATGTGAAGCATCATGCCTTGGAAAAACACCATGTTAAAAAGAAAAATAAACTGTGTGCGTGTGTGTGTGTGTGTGTATTATGTAACTGAACACTTCATTTTTAGTTTGTGAAGATCCTGATTTAGGTATTAGCAGGTCAAAGTTGAAACAAGAGCACTTTTAATTCTTCCTTTTACTGTTCAATTCGTTGAGATTTATTAACTTTTCCGCATGGTTGTTCTGAACACTCACCTGAAGTACCTTTCTTCCTATCGGCCAAAGATATATAATTTGAAAGTGGGCTAGTAGAGTGTATAAAAATGTTTAGCCTAATCACTCCCTAATGACAGCGACTTATGTCCTTAGTGCAGTCGATTTGTTTCCTGGGTTTTAAAAGTAGATTATTTCCATGGTGCAGGCTTAGTGTAAAGCTGTTGAGAAGCCACAAGCACTGTACTTCAGCCTGAGTTTGGGACGTTCGCCAAGGGTAATCTGATTAAAAGGGCACTTTTTACAACATTGTGGCTGCTTTGAAAATTCTGTGCAACCCGCTAGAGTGGGGCCAAAAAAAATTGCTTTTTGAAGACTACCTAGTTTTCTTGATCAGAATTAAAAGCCTGATGATTGTCTTTGACTTAACTGCAATGGATAAACAAAATGTCCTTAGTAACACATCTGTTACCTACTGTAAGTAATTTTGTGATCTGTTTCATGCAGTCTTTTGCTTCTTTGATTTTCTTCTAGTCACATGCATCCTCAGCACGCCTCTCTTGTTTCGTGGATAAGTATGAGTACAGTACGTTTCTAGTTTTAGTTCTGCTGTTCTTTGACCTACATGTAGATGCATTGTGCTCTGCCCTGAGAAGCAGCCACTTGTGGTCTCCACGGAGAACCACTAACAGTGATGACTGCTTGAGAAGTTTAGCAGCTGTAAGTTGTTAAAAGGCGATTATCATATCTCAAATCTTGGGTGTCTTTTAAAAGATGGAATATAATGCTAATTAAATATGGCACATTTGCACACATCAGAATGCTCTCAGAAGAACCTCTCTTGCGTCACATATTTTACTGAAGTATTTTCATATTCTTCTAGGAAATCTAACAGGGCAAGAAAAGATGGATGACAAAATCCGTTCCCATTTGCCTGACATTTTCAGACTAGGATGGACAGCTCATCGACATGAGAATCCATCCATTGAAACAGAGTAAGGCTATTTGGCCCCAAGTGTTTGTACACACTGCTTAGTGATGTTTGGTTTCTGTTACTTCTTCAGACGTGCTTTTCTAATGGATTTGATTGGCATTTTGTCTTCATTGGAGGGACCTTTAAGAATTTCCTGTTTTTCCTCCAACAAATCAAGGATTTTCAAAATAACTAAAATGTAGTGACAAGATTCCATGACATAGTTCTGAAAAGAAAAAAAATAAAATACATCTTAATGCAACACACTCCTGTTTCAACAAATGTGCCAAACACTGCAGAGTGTTATCTCTGAATCAACCCTTGTCCACAGTAGCTCATGCTCTACCGAGGGAGGGAAAGTATAATGTAAAGGAAAAAAATCTACCGTTCAAGTAAAAGGCCAAGTCCTGAGATCTGAATAGGGAACTGCATTTCTTCTTGAAAGAAGGTTGGTATTAGTGAACTAGAGTTAAAAAAAAAAAATCATTCTTCCAAGAGAGGAATGTTCATAATTCCCTTGTCAGAGTAGGAACTGACGTCAAGGAAGGGACACAGACAATCTCGTGTGTGCAGTGCACATGTCAAAGGCCCATTCTCATCTGTCAGAAGCTTTCTGGAGCGTTAGTGGTACCCCCAAGAAATGCTGAACTATTCTGCATTGTGTGCTTTTCAATTCTGTGGTCTACTTTTTCATGGAAATAAATCCTCAAGCATGTTGTTCTCAGTAAATATAAAAAATGGTGGTATTTCCTAAAATACACTTTCTAACTTATGGTAACATGGAGAGAATGTGCTGAAAACAGCTCCAATCAAAATAGAAACCCAGAGATACTGCCAATTGAACTGGGCCTTCCCCCACAACAAACATCTATCGCGTCTCTTTGTTAAAGATGACAGTTTTTCTTCAGAGCCATCTTTAAGTCCCGGGAATGTTGGTAGAGCATGGCTGAGGAATATGTGACATGGTAAAGACAATTAAATGACAAAATATGGTGTTTCCAAAGAAACTCTTTGTACCCATCAGGTCATGTTTCAGGACAAGAGTGTTACCACTTCAGTGAAAAATTCTTATCTATGCCAATGAGGTTGTCCTTATGGCTTCAGAGAGCATTTTATGGTCTTTTCTTCCCCCCTGCAGAAAAGAAAGGGTAATTTGACTCAGGCACATTAATATGAATGGCTCGGAGTTATATGATTGAAGATTTTTTAATACTAGCACCAACATCAGCTTGGAGGGCAGAAGCAGTGCCAATGAGCCCAACTACATATCCCTGTGACCAGAGAGACAAAGAGAAATGAATTTATTCTGGAGAAGTACAGGCAAGAATGAAAAGGTGTTGCCCACTTGCTCTGAATCAGGCTTATAATTTGAGAAGCAGTCCTTTGAAAACCTTCTAAGAAAAATTGGCCGTGAGAAGCTGTAACTCTACATATCTGCTTGTTATAACACTTTCGAAGCATCAGTAATCATTAAGAACCAATTCTACCCTTTGAAGTTTAATGGTAGGTTTTGTTTTAATTTAGTTTTTTTGGATATCTCTTTAAGATTTTTGAATTTTATGCCACTTACAATGAGATATTCATGTCAGGAAGATGTCCTGCTGTTCTAGGAAGGGGAGGGGGACACCATTAAAAAAAAAAATCTTGATAATCAAGGCCACCTGTGATCCTAGGCTGCTTTCTGGAGCACAAAGACAGTGAGGAAAGCTGTTCTCCGAACCAAAGCAAATTTCTGTGATCCACAAGACACTTCAGCCTCTTCCCACTAAGAAAAAAAGGAAATCACGCTACTGCAGGATCAGCTGCTCTCTGTTCCTTCTTAAAAAAAAAAAAAAAAAAAAAAAATCGAGGTGGCTGCTATTTAACACAAAGCCCCATGACCCTGGTGCCGTGACTGCTTTGAAACACCGAGCTATTTAATGATGCAAATTACAAACAGAGGGAAAACATCAGAAGAATCTGTCTGGAAATTAGCTTGTTTGACTGAAAATTAGCTAGCTTAATCGAACTTGCAGGACTCAGATTTTCTCTGCAGAAGCCTGGCTTGGAGCTTTGGTCCATTTGCATTATCTCAGCCCTCAGTAGAACCCTTGGAAAGGTTGAAAATTAGAGACAGCAAAAGCTCTCTTCTATTTACATGATTGAAATAGCTAAATGCCCTCTTGGATTTTCAGTAAAGGCCTCATGGTTTCCAAAGAAACATTCTATTACATACTTATGAAAACTCAACCTGGAAAATTAAGTTAAATCATTTCTATTTTAATAGTTCTTAAAATGCTGAGACAAACTATTCTTAGGTCCGAAAGAGAAAGGAGGAATCTCATCATTCACTGATACATAATTATATTTTGCTTTGGTTTGAGAACATTGTTTGGTAGCGACATGACCCAAGTCATGTAGGGAGAATCCTTGTAAACATTGAATCTAGTCAAAGACTTCAAAGACATGCTTAAAACACAGGACTGTGTTTGAGGCTTATGAATAATTCTGAAGGTCAAAAACTTGTGCCATGTAGAGATAACAGCATCAGGTCATCAAGATCTATATTAAACATCAGCTCTTAAATTAAGAAAGAGGTTTGACAGCTTTAAAGCTATATTTTTACTCCTAGAAGCGATGAATAGGATTGTGGAGTGATTTCTTTCAATAGTTTTAGGAATATCTGAGCTTTCATGTTTTTATAGATTGATGGCATGACTGTGTCTGCTTTTATTTATAATGCCAAAGTAGCAAAAGTCCTAAACTATTTACCAAGCCTATCTTCTGCTTCATGTTCAGCCAAGTAACCAAATATCTGTCAGATAAAGAAAAATGATATATGTAAAGAAATATACATATATAATTTATATACTAAAAAACATAAAGAAATGATACCAAGTACAGAATGTATGTCATTTAAAAAAATCTGCAAGTGATAAGAACATAAAGAATTATAAAATAATATCATATCCTAAAAAATAGTAAAATAAAAAGTTTTTAGCCTGAGAAATGTTGTAGTTCAAAATATGGTTGGAAGCTATGTAATGGAGCAGATACAGTGGAGAGAAATTTACTGCTGTTATTTGGGTCTCATAATAAAATATAATATTTATATCTTTTGGCAGAATTCATCAAAAGGAAATGATAAATATTTTTATCATTTTTCTGTTTTAAAATATCAAATATATATTGTTATTTATAGGCTTTAAATTTTAATGAAAATCTCTACTAATCGTTTCTGAGTTTCTATGGAGGAAACTGACATTTCATAAAAATGTCAAATTTAGTTATTAGGGACAAGTTGTAATTTCTAACTTTTTATAGGAAAGGTAACTTATCTTTGCAACTACTTTGAAGCAACTGAGCTTATCTGAAAACTTAGTTTCTTTTGAATTTTATATTAAATGGTGTTTAGTAATGCAATACTATTTAGGCTTTCATAGAACACCAGTATCAATAGCAGCAACTGGCCAACTCATTTAATTATGATATTCTATTCAATCACAGCTAGAATAATGACAAGTCTATTTTAAGCTTTTCTTTTCACAAATTAAATGACAGATATTGTTGGTTAGTATTCTGACAAATGTTGAATGAAATTCATCAGCTATCATTAAGTGCTTTTAAAATCGTATTTTACAAATTAATGTACAAACCTTATTTGAAAAAAATGATGCTATCAACATCTCCAGGCTCTGTTTAAATGGCCCTTTAGATTTTCAGTTATTTGTTTACCTTTGGTGTCTTTAAAGTGATGGAAGAGGAAAGGGAGCAATGGGCCTCAAAGAAAATAGACTGTGAAACTGTTTTATTAAGTCTCTGGATTTCTTTGCTATGCACAATCTACCGTTTGTTGATTGCATACATCAGTGGTTTCTGTTTTCATTCTCTTATAACTAAGATAAACATCCAATACAAAAAAAGTCATTTAAATAATTCCTTGTCATTGCAAAATTACATTTAAGAGTAAAAACGTTTTCTTTCTCATTATCATTTGAGGTCAGTTTTCATAGTGCTGCTCAAATTAAGTGCTTGGTTCCAAACAGCTTTAATTCTGTTAATCTGAATAATCTTCTGACAATGGTCCACTTCTAGAAGAAACAGTCCCTGATATTTCCTTTCTTTGCCTTGCCCACTGCCCACCCTGATTCTGCTTCTGGTTTTCTGCATAGGCGAGTACTGAGCATCATCACCTGGCTTGCTGTTTAAATGCCTTGCCCTTATCTAACTCTTCTAATACATCAGCTTTAAATTTTATCATCCCTGGGGAACGCTTAGGCTGATAATAGAGTGGTTACGCAAAAGAGAAACACTGAAGCACACAGTCATTATTTCTGTTCTATGAGGTTGGTCTGGCACTGTGAAATTCACATTGGTTAATACACTTTGGTTACTACTCTATTTGGTTGGCCTTGTTCTGTCTTCCGCTTTTGGTGAGCGAAGTCGCTCCACTCCAAGCCTTAAAAGTATTGATTATATAAGATTTGTTTAGTGACTAGGATAATTCTGCAAGACAACATGTTTACACACATACCCAAAATCAATTACACTAGTGTATATAAATATATTATTATAGATAAGTTTAAAGATACAGCACTTACAGTACATATTACATTATACTTTTAATGTATTGATATACGGGTATCAACACATTTATACCACTCTAACTGGCAAATTAATTTATTAGTTCATGTCATTTCAAAAAACATCCTTTGTGAATCAAAACTGCAAATGCTTTGTAGGCAGGGTATACATTTTGCAATGGGAATTTTTCCCCCCCTTAAAAGGCCATAATGGCGGTTAGCTTTTAACTTTCACTTTGATAAATTCTGAGCGACTCATCTTCAGAAAGTGGGGATGGTGGGGAGGGGCGTCTGTGCATCCCCTTGTAGGGATGCCGTGCGAATGCAGGGAAACAGCCCCTCTGCTCCAGAAGCACATCCATCCTGATCCTAGGCTGTGGACAGCTTCTCCGTGGAGAAATGGCTGATGGCCGCACAGTTCCTCTTTTCCACCCCACCCCCATCCCCATGCTACGTTCACAGCAGTCGTAGCTCTGACTGTGAGCTGCCATGACTGACATTCTGCATCAGGAGCCTGCAGGAAGATATTGGGTGCACGTGCCGGGGGCAGGGGGCGCTGGCAGATCTGAGAGAGTTGGGGTGGCAGGGGGCGGATGAAGCTTATCTCTTCCCACTACATCACCTTGGGTCTCAAGGCTGAGAACAGAACTGCCTATTTTAGAAAAGCAAATCCTATTTAAACATATTGTCTTCTTAGACCCAGTTGAGCAGTGGACATCACCTATTGGACTTCCCTTGTCAAAGGCTAGGAGCCTTTGGATTTTGGGGTTTTTTTTTTTTCCTTCTGTATAGTATTGCTTTTTCTGGAAAACTTTTATTTGTTTACTTATTCTGCCATCACCATCAGGTCATTTGTACTTCTGGCATGCTATCATCATTATGGAAAAGTAAATATTATTAACAATCAGAATAACAATTTGGAATTAGCTTTACAAACATATAAAATTAATGCTTTCCTTTCTGCGGGGACAATGGAAGTTTGAAAGATTTATATACAATGTGCTACAGAATTGTAAAACTAAAGCTTTTCTGAGGTCGGCATCCTCTTTATTTTAAAAACTAAACATTTAAGTAGTAACTAGCAAAGAAGATACTGCGTATTCGGCACGTTAGTCAAATAAATTGGACAGTTTAGTTAAATGAATTCTGTATATTCTGCACTTTTAACTTTTTGTCACGTGACTTCCTGAGTAATAAGTCTCACTTAGCATTTTCTCAGTGTAGACATCACTCAGACTTATTCAGTGGCAGTGAATACATGGAATGTACACTTACACCCTTCATAAAAAGATCTGATGCAAGGCAGACAGCCAGAGAGAACTTCAAGGATTTGGCAAAGGCAAGGGCATATCTTAACCTATCCCAAATTCTCATTTCCAACATGTAAAATTTCAGTCACTTTAAAAAATAAATTTAATTATGTGTAGTTCAGTACTTTCTTCACAGAACTGATACTAGAAATAGTTTAAGAACAAACTGTTCTAGGTTTTATTTTTACTGGATCTGTAGGTAAAACTGCCAAAACTGTCACTTAAAAATGTTTGCAACCAGATTTTGGAGTCCTCGTTTCTGGTTCAGAACTTTGAAATTAGCAGCCAAATGTTTGGATACTTACTTGTTCAGTTGTGCAGATAAAAATTCCAGGAAGGTTCAAGGCGTTTCCTATTACTAAAGGGATAATAATTATAAGAAGAAGAAGAAGAAGAAGATGACGAAGAAGAAGAATGGAAGGGAGGAAGAGCAGCAGGAAGGAGTGTATAAAACAACCTCATCAGAAAAGTTACGAACACTTTGCTTTGACCTACTTTGAAAACTTTTTCTTTCTACTAAACTGTATTTGCAGAGACAGAGTCAGCTTCCTCTCAGAGCAACATGATTATTCTTTCATGACACCTTAGAAATCAAAAAGGAAAAGACCTCAAGGTCGCCTTGACATTTCTTGCCATTGCGAGCTGAGTACAGCCCCTTATGGCTTGGGCGAGGTGATGCATTACGGCAGGGTCAGTTGCTAATGTAACACCCATGATTAGAAGGGGAAGAGATGGCTTTTATAAACTCGGTTTTGTCACTGCCATTTCCAAGTTGCTCAGTCACAGGCTCTAGCTCTACCTCCCCCCGTTCTCATCTCTGTCCCTCCCCAAACAAAAGGAACAGGACTCTGAACATTTTTTGTTGTTTGCTGGGTTGCTCTGGTTGAGCAAAGATCATCATGCTGTGATTTAGTGTTTTCAAATAAGTGTGCCCTCTGCTGCACACTCTATTGAGAGACAACACAGCCCGAGCGGGGAGTTCAGCATGGCCACTAATAAAACACAAGTGCCGCTTTGTCAGGCCACGAGTGATTACTTGAACAAGTGCCAACGAAGAAACCAAACATTAGAGCTCGGCGCTTCAGACCCTCAAGACAAAAGGCCAATTGACTTTCCTCATTAGTTTTTGTGCCAAACATGTAAACACAGTTTCCTCTCTATCTTTGATGCACAAAACATGCCAGCTTGTTAACATCTTGGGTGGTACTGTGGTTATGAGGCTGTAAAGACTATTATGTTGGGTTGGGTATTTTTCTCTCTTTTCTTATTGAAAAAGATCAGTTTATCCATAAGATTTTTTTTTTTAATAAAAGGAGAGTCTTTGGAGCATTTTTTTCACTTCCACTAGTCCCACTGATTAAAATAAAATGATCCAAAAAAGAGAGAAAATGGAGGGGGTCAAGAAAGGAAGAAAGAAGAAGAGACAGCCCTGATCCTTAGATCCATTATAAATGTTTTCCAAAGTAAAACCTGTAAATGGTTAACTGGGAGAATTAGACCAAGCTCTGTGGAGGACTTTGGATGCAAGGGAGCCAGTGATGGTGATGGAGTCAGGTCAGAACTCTGTCTTGAGCAACTAGTATCACACCTCCTCGCCAAGCTCTCTTGTAGTTGGAGTTAGAGATGAACAGCTCACTGGATTCCACCCTCTCCCTTTGCTCCTTCCCTCTTCCTGTTCTCTTTTTATTATGGATCTCCTTTGATACACATGCTTACCAATGCTTCACGACCCTCTTCTTTCACTTTTAACTTCTTAGGCCAGATGAAGTAGATGGGTACAAATGTGTTGTCAATTATTTGGTTGCACAGAATACATTTTGCCTGTAACTAGGCTAATAGGAAAGAAAGGGTGTTGGCTCTGTGGTCATAGGGCCATCATTGTGAGTCTTGGCTCCACAAGTCAGCTGAATCACCTTCTTAAATGTTTGATCATTTTTATTTATTAAATTGGTCAACATTGAATGTGATAGCACAATATATTGGGGAGGCAAGCTTAAATATTACAGATTCTGTGGATGGATCATATCATATAAATACTAAAATGCACGTATCCTTTGTGCCAATAATTTCATTTCTTTTGGAATTTATTATACAGATATACTCACTCATGTATAAAGGCTGATTTTAAAAAAATACTGTAGTACTGTTTGTAATAATAAGACTTTAGAGGGGAAAACTCCTCAACATCAAACGACTGGTTTGATAAACTATGGTATATCCATACAATGGAAAATTATATATCTGTTAAAAAGAATGCTGCTATTTTGTATGTATTGAAATAGAATGATCACCAATTTATATTTTTGTGTGTGAAACAGTAAGATATATGATAATCTATTGTGTGTCTATTAAGTTACATTTATAAAAGTCCACATACACACATATCAACATACATGCATAAATGTGAATATATTTATAAATTAACTCTGGAAAAATACAGTTGGTAAGAGAGGTTGCCCACATAAGGGAAATTTGCCTCTTAGGATCAGATAAGGCAAGGAGACATATTTCACTTTATAACATTTCTACTTTTAAAATTCATTATCATGTCAGTGTTTACCTTAGTCTAATGAAATAAAATGTTCAATCTTAAAGCATATATTAGAAGTAACACATAAATGTAATAAATTCACTGTTAGCTACTAATACCATGATTTGAGTTATTTTCTCCTTAAATAAAGACTAGCTAGTATAATCCCCTATGAGATTAGAACTGACTATTGGTATATTTTGCCATGGAGGAGTGAGGTGCTTGGGTCAGGAAAGCAAAATTCTAAACAGGAGTGCAAGCCTTAGGAATGCAGAAAAATGAATACCTGCAGGCAGTATGAGGATTCTGGTAGGTTAGATTATTGGAGGGATGGGCAAGAGATAGAGCAAGAGTATCTAAAGCAGAAATGAGATCTATGAAGGCAAAATAGAGACCATTTGGTATGATGCTATCTTTGGCCAGAAAACAATAAATGTTTCAGTGTTCTATGGAGGGTTTGGAAGAAGTGTTGGGAGCGTCCAAAGTCTTACAGCAAGTTCACCATTATGGAAGGTGCATTAGCTCTTTTGGGCCACTAGGGTACCATTTACTATAGTGTTCTATCATTGTGGCCAATGGACTGGAAACAGATTATTTCAGAGTAATGACACCCCAGAGGCCTGGAAAAGTTAATGTGCCTCCTAAGTGACTAACTTACCATTAGGGAGTTATTTAGCCTCTAGGGAAGATAGAATTTGTTCCCACAAAGGCAGAGAAGTTTAGCGGATAACACTGAGGAGCAGAACATAGGAGAGCCCTGTTCTATCTTGGCCTCCTGGCATACTGGTCCTGCTACCATGCTCAACAACTTCATACCTCTCTGCACAACTGTGAAACAGGGCCACTGTCCCTTAGTGTACCCAAATCTCAGGCATGATGTATGATTCACTAAAATAGCAGCAATAAAGAACTTGAAGCGCACTCCCTAACATGGGTGGGACAACCTGCTAGAGAGCCCCAAAGCCACAAACTGAAAATCAAATGAGCAGATTCAGTGCTCAGAATGCTATTAAATAACTTGTGGACTTCGTATATCTCTTCTATAATTTGCTAAACAATGAAGTATTAAAAGAATATAAAACTTTAAAAAGTGCATCTTGCTTAAAGGAGACAAATGTGAAAGAAAAAAAAGGGGATGTTGCCTTTTGATGATTCTTGTCTCTTTTTTTGGAAAGATGGAGCATGTATTCATGGAAAAGGAAAAACAGAAGGTTTAAAAGGAAACCTATTCAACAGCACAAGTAATCCTTAGCCACATAAAGAAGATTAAATAAAATCAGGATAGGTTGAACCAGGAAGGCTTCCTGGTAGATAAAAAAAAAATAAAAATAAATAGGAGTAGATTTGAATTAACAGAATAAAGGAAAGAAGACACCATAGTGGCTGAATAATTAAATTGCAAAGGAAGGAATTAAGAAAGAACAAATAATATAAACAGGTGCAAGCAAAATGGCAATATTAGAGTTTGCATGAGAAACAATAAAACTTTGGATGAAGAAGTTAACAATTTTAAATAGATCTGTTTATTGATTTAAAAAACTTAGCAATGATTATGGGGGGGAATGTGCATTAAAAATACAAAGCATTAAGGACTCATGAATGTTTTGGAACAGAATTGATATATAATATGTTGATTTGAGAGACATTTTCATCAAAATCATTAAGGTTGAAAGCAAATTCAGGGAGACCAGCAAGCATAAATACATACTGATTATTATAATTAATAATATTTAAATGTTACATTGTTTCTTACTGCCTACCTGTAATATTAACAAATGAACATCCGTAAAGTGTCTTAGATGAAATTAAAGCAACATAATGTTAAAGGAGAAGAAGCATTGTTGTTCTAGATACACCACAAGGTTTTAGATTTCAGAATCTAGTCAATGACTAAATAAGTTTATAATTAGCATTAGAATACATAGGAATAGAGTTTAAAGGAATTCATTCACCATTTTGTTTTCTAATTAAGGATTAGATGGCACTGCAGGAAAAATATCATTTTATTGTGTGCATTACATTTTATGTGTTGGGATGAGCATATTTAAAGAGATTATTCTCAGATAAGTGATTGTCTGAAACATTTGTTCCAGTTTCCTCACACTTCTATTACAGATGGAAAAAAAAACGCAAGTAAAATTTGCAAAAATGTATCTAAATAACCAACTTCTTATTCAACATCTTGTTAGCACCAAACTATAGAACTGCACAGCAGACAGTTCAGACTATGGTTTGCAAAGACCTCCTGCTTCAAATAAATCTATAAATCTCCATCTTGGAATTTAAGTATTGCATATTGACGTTATTAGAAAGCTGAATGAATTAACTAAATACATTAATATATATCCTAATATACAAAGAAGCAAAGGTTAGTGATCAAATGGCCAAAATAGATGGAATGGACCCAAATAGATGTACCAACACTTACACATCATTCCCATAGACTTCACTCATATCAAGACCTGTGTGTTCTGATGGTGTATGTGATTATAATAGGCCTGGTTACATATACTTATTTCTATCAACTCCTCAGAAGATTCAGAGTAAAAATTACCAGGAGAACAGACAGGACTGCTATGGTCATGCACACTGGCCAGCTGAGAACCATGAAAGCTGTCACGTGGGACAGAGGAGCAGACAGTAAACTACAGAACCGCAGATGCAAGGACTTGAGTAGGTGCAGGTGAGAGCCTGGAGGTAAAGGAACAACAAAAGCAGTAGTTTTTCAGGAAAACAGGTGATTGTATTTCTGTGTGATAATTGATAGGAATAATAACAAGCCTGGATTACAAAAAGCGAAATAAATCACAAGAAGTGCATATGGTTGACTAACAGTGGAAGTTAAAAAATGCTGAGTGTTTTTAGGGGTTAAAATTTGTCTATCCAGCAAATTCAGCTATGTGGAGAAGCTTGTTTCCTTAGGATTTCAGGTTGCCAAGGTTTAAAAAAAGATCCCCCCTTTCTTTCTGAATGTTCTCTGAAAGCATCATTTGGAACACATGAGCAAAAGCTCTGCAACTTAAGTTTGAATGTTAGTTTTAGGGTGTAATGCAGGGTAAGTTTACGTACTTAGTTTAAAACTTTCTCAGATGTAAAAGGGATGATATAATAATTGACTAATGATGATTTAAAAAATCACAGTAGAAAGTGTTCATTGTGTACCAGTCTCTGTGCTAAGCTTTAGACATTAATACAACCATCCTAGCAAGCAGGTCTCTACTCACCACACCCAGATTATACTTGATGAAACCGAAGAATTCAGAGACTGCGGCATTTGTCTGAAGGGATATAGTTACACAGCCACATAGTCATACAGTTGCAGAAACAGGATTCAAATTCAGGTTTGGGGCACCAGTGTTTATGCTTCTAATCACTGACCTAATATCAGTAAGGAATTCTTATACAAATCACAGTGCTGAGCATGACAAATTGGACTCCAACTAGCTTCTTCTGACCTTCGGTTTTCTTTCCATAAAAAATTAATACCTAACAGAGAGCAATAATTTTATTTTTCTAATCACTGCTCTGTTATTGATGTTAGGCACTGTCTCTCCTGCTGTACCTCACAAAGCCTGCTAAGGCTCCACCGTGATTGCTTATTCCACTCAACATGTATTAACTATGGGCCTCCTATGTGCTGGGCACCAAAGATATAAAGGTGACATGTGCATTCTGGTCTTTGAATTGTTTGAAGCCTGGGGACCAAAGGGGTACTATTCATAACTCTCCAGCTTCCCAGTCAACAATCTGCTTTCATAGATAGGAAAGGAATTATGTCCATGGATTTTTGTGTTTTTTTTTTTTATTCTGATACAGAAAGTGCCCACTTAATATAGGACTGAAGTTTTGAACCTCCTTTGGACTGTAATTTTCAAATGTACTCCTGATTTATTTCTCTCCAATTGAACAAATAGAAGTTGTCAATAAGGAATTGCTCTGAAGAACATTGGGGCAGGGTGGGGGATAATAAAAAGTATTTGGAAAGAAAGTAAGAAAGACATGATTAGTTTTAGAAGTATTTAGAAGGTTAGGGGGCAGAACAGGGTAAAAATGGATTTCCATTAATCTGATTTTGGAAATTGGAGCGATTGAGTTAGAGTTTTGCTAGAATCCTTGACCATTTCTCACTTTGTCCCATTATGAGGAAGAACTTTTTTGAGTAATATATACAAGTTATTGTGACAGAAATGACACATAATAATAAAGATATATTAATGAGAAGCAAATTGCCAATGTAATAGTATAGGGAAGTGGGGGCTTTAATAAGGGATTAGATCATGGGGCACCATCCTCATGAACAGATTAATGCTTTTGTGGAGAAAGTAAGTAGCTGTCATTGGAGTGGGCTCCTGATAAAAAGACAAATTCAACCCTCCCCTTTCTACTCTGCCTCCTTTGCCCTTCCTCCATGTGATAGTCCAACCCAGAGGCTCTAACCAGAGGCTGGCAGTGGCCCGGCCTCCAGAACTATGAACATGTGTCAAGAGACGGCATATACTAAGAAAGTATAAGGGAATGTTAAAGATGCTCTCTTAAGGGCTGGGGATATAGCTCAGCAGGTAGAGTGCTTGTGTGCAAGCACAAGGCCCTGGGTTCAATCCCCAGCACTGCAAAAAAAAAAAAAAAAATGCTCCCTTAGTCCAGGCTGCTATGAAAAATACCATACTGGGTGATTTATAAGAACAAAAATTTATTTCTCACTGTTCTGGAGGCTGGAAGTCCAAGTTCATGATACCAGCATGACTGTATTCTGGGTAGGGCCCTCCCTAAGATCACAGACTTTTTGCATCCTCAACATAGAAGAAAGAGGGTGAATTAGCTCTCTGGGTTCATATCATAAGAATTCTGATCCCATTCATGAAGGCTCCACCCTCATGAGCTAAATACCTCCCAAAGGCCCTACATTCTAACACCATCACATTGGGGTTAGGATTTTAACATAGGAATTGGGAGGGGACACAAATACATTTAATTCAGTCATTAGTAGTTGCCAATAGTAGATCTATGTAGAAAGTAGTGTGGAAAAGCACACACACACACACACAAAAGTGGCCAATTCCCCTTTAGTGGAACTCAAAATATTTCACTAAATAAAGTTGATTTTGAGGGGATGGTTACAAGTTTGTGATGTTGAGAGGCTGGCAAAGAGCAAAAGAAGTTTAAATTTCAGATGAAAGGGAATCCTAAACAAGGAGCCTGAACAGGTGATGGGATGAGCATGGCACAGCCAGCTGCTCCTTTTCATGGAAGTTTCTGGTGCAGGAGTGCTTGCAAAAAGAGGAGGTTGAGCATTAGCAGGAACATGAAGAAAGAGGTCTCTAGCTGACACAATCACCTGTCTATTTGAGGAAAGTCACCCTGGTACAATGATGGCAGATGACTGAAGTTAGGTACAACTAATGCTATATGTTTTCTAAACAATTCCACAAAATTAACTATGTATTATATATTGATCTTTAATCCTGTGGATATAATGAAACTTTGTCTTGTATTTTCTGATATCATTTCATATTTTTTAAGAATATTAACACATCACAGGAAAGTCACTCCTCAAAATACCTTTTTCATTTGTATCTCTCCTGAGATTTCTAAGCTATATATTCCATTAAAAATTTTCTAACCAATTATAATTTAATTTTAAAAAAACTATAAAATTAAAGCAGGTATGCCATGACAATAGCTGAAATTCCAAAGTATCACTGGAAAGTGAAGCTTCAATTCCTATATATTCAAAGTCTTTGTCAGAAGTCCTCACCCCAAATCATTTTTAGTGTGTCTAGTTCCTCTGGTGGTCACTACCATAATTCCAAATAATATTGTTCTCTTCTTCAATTTTAAAGCATGAATAACCTTTAAAATCACTGAAACTGGACTGGGGATATAGCTCAGTTGGTAGAGCACTTGCCTCTCAAGCACGAGGCCCTGGGTTCAATCCTCAGCTCTGCGAAAAAAAAAAAAAAAATCACGGAAACCATCCCCATAATTGTGAGCCACAGTTATTTTGTTTTTTTCTTAATTATTCAATTCATGATGCTAATAATATATTTAAATCTTTCTTATTTCATTAAGAAAATTGTTATATAAATATTATTCTCCACAGAGCAAAGCACCTGCTGGACCTATGCAGAAGGTTATAACACTGTTTTTCTAACATTTTAACTTGAAATAGAATGCTCCAAAGCATCAGATTCGGGTGGCAGTATTCTATTTGTGACCTTCAATAGCTTATTGTTTGCCATGTGTTCATTTACGCCATATTTAGACCATGATCTTATTGAACAACATCTTTCCCTCCATTTCTAACTGACAGAATTCTTCACTATCTTCTTCACCATCTCATGGAGACCTTTTAGCTCTTTATTCATAATAACATTTTCACTAAAATTCATTTTCTTCTTGAAAAATTATTTTTGTGAAGACAGACTTCCTAGTCTAATCTGGATTGGATCGATTAGTTTTCTGTTTTGTTTTTACTAATATTCTGAGAATTGTTTTGTATCCTAGAGTTGTTCCATTTTGGGGGAGGACTTGGTGTGCATATCTTTCTTTGTTTTATATATATCCATGTATATATAGGTAGATATAGATAGATATGAATATATATGTAGATACATACACAAATTTGTTGTTTTTTGGAATAAGTATGTTGAGAAAGTGAATAATTTATGCTGATAGATGGCATATTATAGAATTTTATACTTAAAATTTGTGTTACTTCATTACCTACCAGCATATACCGTTTTTATATCATTTTATTGTAATGAGATTTTTTATGATAATCTGACAGTTGCTCCTTTCCTTTGTTTCCTGGAAAATTTCAAGATTTTTTTATCTTTGGTATTTTGAAATTTCAGCGGGATATGTGTACATTTGTGTCTTTTGGCATTCATCTTTGTCAATAACTGATAGAGCATTTTGATACCAAATGTCTTTGACTTTGTGAAATGTTATCTACATATTTTTTTCTTTTGAGTACTGGCAACTGAACTCAGGGGCACTCAACCAGTGAGCCACATCCCCAGCCCTGTTTTGTATTTTATCTAGAGACAGGGTCTCACTGAATTGTTTAGAGTCTTGATGTTGCTGAGGATAGCTTTGAAATCTTGAGACTCCTGTCTCAGTCTTTCCAGCTGCTGGGATTACAGGTGAAACTCACTTGTTTTTTTTTTACTTTTTTTTTTTTTTTTGGTGCTGGGGATTGAACCCAGGGCCTTGTGCATACAAGGCAAGCACTCTACCAACTGAGCTATATCCCCAGCCCTCTCACTTTTACCTCCTTCTTTTTCCCTGTTATTTCTTTTCTCTCCTTGCTATTTCATGAGACATTAGAAGCACACATAATTGATATAGTAAGTTCAACTCCTGTAGTCATCAACACCTCCACTATGCTAGAATTTAGGAAAATTACTTATATTTTTAGATTAGTTTTCTCATTTGTAAAATGGGCATATCGTAGATATTAAATTATAAGGTTTTCATGATGATCAAATAAGACAACACACAACACACAGAGCACTTAGAACATTTAAGCCCAATATAGCGTAAGTGGTATACTGTAAACACATAACATTCAATATTGTTGTAAACTATTTAAGTTCTTTCAGGAATTCCTCTTATTAGTTACATATTGCCACTCTGGATTGACAGTTGATTTTACATTTGTATCTTATATTTCATTTCTATGTCTTTTTGCTATATAGTTCAGAAATCACATAATTAAATAAGAATCTTCAATGTATTCAACAGGTGTTTGGGGACTCTACTAATTAAATTTTGTTTTAATGACAAATATTTAAAACTTAGATCATACATAAAAATAAGCATTTCTGGGCCCTGTTAACCTTAAACTGCTTGAAGATCCTCACAGATTTGGAAATGAATGGTGAAGCCAAGTAATAATAGGTATTGTCATCATGAATCTCTTCTGCACAAGTGGGTAAATGGAGCTTGACTCAGGAAGACAGAGCTGGGTTTAAGGTCTGTTTGTTTGTCTGGGTTGTGTCCACCTGCAAGTTTTATGTTTTGGTGTGCTAATAAGCATTGACTTCCACCAAGCCTAAGACAGGGCTTCATTTTAGAATGTCAAAACCCCATCCGATGTAGCTCTCCCTAAGCAGATTTTTTTTTTTTTTTCATTTCTTTTAAGATGTGGAGCTCAAGTGCAAACCCTGCCACAGACAGTCTGAACTTCAAAATCTGGGAAGAGAGAAATGACTTGTTTTTTGGCATTTGCTTCCCCACCTCTGAATCTTATTGAGTCAGTGACTTTTGAGATAATGAAAGTTCCTTACCCTTGTTCTTTCTTTTTTCTTTTTTTAAATTTTTTTCTGGTACTGAAAAATTGAACCCTAGGACAATTTGCCACTGAGCTACCACCCCTTTCCCTTCCCTCCCCTCCCCTCTTTCTTTCTTTCTTTCTTTCTTTCTTTCTTTCTTTCTTTCTTTCTTTCTTTCTTTCTTTCTTTCTTTCTCTCTCTCTCTCTTTCCTTCCTTCCTCCCTCCCTCCCTCCTTCCTTCCTTTCTTT
>JAJEJO010003781.1:230448-241285 GCA_020662805.1 Glaucomys volans | reverse complement strand
TCTTTCTTTCTTTCTTTCTTTCTTTCTTTCTTTCTTTCTTTCTTTTTCTTTCTTTGTTTCTTTTTTATTGTGAGACAGGGTCTTGTTAAGTTGCTTACAGACTCATTAAGTTGCTGAGGCTGCCCTTGAACTTCCAATCCTCCTTCCTCAGCCTCCAGAGTCACTGGATTGTACACATGTGCCAACATGCCCAGCCCCTTCCTCTTGTTTTGATAATTTTTTCAAGAGTTGCTATTGTTTTTGCCTCTTGTTAGATGTTTTCTTTCTTTCTTTCTTTCTTTCTTTCTTTCTTTCTTTCTTTCTTTCTTTCTTTCTTGAGAAGAGGTCCATTGCAATATACTGCTTATCCTAAATCCATTTTCTGTTTGAGTGTTCATTACATCTCTTTGTCATGATACAGGTTGATATATTCTACTCCTAGACCAATTTCCAGCATTAGTAATTCTAGAATTGCTAATTTTATAGATTCTCTGGATTCTATAGATCAAGGTATAATTTTAACCTATTCATCTCTTATGGGATCTCTTATTCTGATGCAGTGGAGTTTGGGGAAAACTACAATTCCAAACTGTTCTAGCACCTGGGCACCTTCTGTTGCCATACGCCATGCAGTGACTAAATGATTTGGGATGAGTCCTTTCCACTGGTGACCTTGCTGTATCCACTGCTCTCTGCCCTATTCTTTTGTAGAATTTACACTTAGCAGATTGATATAGCAAGAAAAATGTAAAAAGGCAACAAATAATTTATGGATCTCAGACAGTAACAATGGATGGGTATTGGAGGGTAGCATGAGGGCATGTCAGAAAAGAAAGAAGACATAAATAAAGGACCATCAACAACTAAAACATTTTTTTAAAAAATTAAAAAAAAAAACTTCCCTGATTATGTTCAGCAGTTGACTATGAGTAGCTTTTGATCTCTTTTTCCTGTTTATGGGGGTTTTTTTTGGGTTTTTTTTGGAGGGGTTGGTCTCCCATATGTACTTTTATTTAGAAGACAGAAATCCTGAGTTAAGACTATCTGTTGAAGTCTTTTATGAACACTGCTATGATTTTGTGTATAACTAAGTAGCTTTCCTAAGCAAATGGGTAAAATATCAGTTTTAAAATGCCCACAAAGAAAAAATGAATATATTTAATTCTATTAGTTGAGTAAAATACTTTATTTTTATCATACTTCTCTGTATTTCTGGCTAGTTTTCTTTTTGTGTATTTATTGACTGATATTTATTTGTTTGTTTGTTTGTTTGTTTGTTTCTTAAGTTTTTTGCATATTTCATATCAACCTAAATAAAACTTTTTCAACTTTTACCACTAAACGTCCCCATCTTTTCTGCTGTGCATATCTTCCCTATAGTCTATGTCTTTACCTTTGTAATATCAGATGATGATAATGCTTAAAATGTCAAATATTTCTGTGCAGTTCAGTGGTTACATAGCAGAGGGTTAAGAAACAGCAAGAACAGATATAGGTTCTGAGATTCACCAGGTAATCTTGAACCAATTACTTATTATTATTATTATTATTATTATTAATTATTATTATTATTGTTTGGTACCAGGGATTGAACTCAGTAGCACTTAATCACTGAGCCACATCCCTAGTACTTTTTTGGATCCTATCCAAAGACAGGGGGGACTCCTTGCTTATTTAGGGCCTTGCTCAGTTGCTGAGACTGATTTTGAACTCATGATCCTCCTGCCTCAGTCTTCTGAGTTGCTAAGATTACAGGTGTGTGCCACCACACCCGGCACTTAATCTTTTTTAGCATTTTTAAGTCTCATTTGTAAAATGGGAATAATAATATATATTGCTTTCAACACGAGGCGTGTGGTTGCTCAATTAAGTAACAACGGGTCTTATAGGCCTAAAACTGACAGGTATTAAATACAGATTTGTGTCAGTCTTTGGCATTATTCTTTTTACTCATAGTTTTTTTTTTTCTTTTTAGTTTATTTTTAATTCAAAATAAACTTCTCTTCAATTACAATTATTCTATTGCTTCCTTCATTCTTTTCTGGAATATGCTTTTTCCTATTTAATTATTTAATATATGTGGGTTTTACTTTATTTTTTATACAGGATGAGATTTGAATCTTAAATATCCCCACCATTCTATGTACTTTTAAAGCATATCACTGAATATTATTTCTTCCATCTTAATGTCTCAACCTCGCTAAATCCATAATTCTGAAAAACAATAGTAATTTCAGTTAAACATTAGAATCCTGACTTTTCCAACCTATTTGCCAAACAGATTTCTTAATCACGTAACTTCTCTAACTCTCTGTGTTCTCATCCACAAGATAGGAATAGTCAAGTTCTCCTTAGGGATCCTTGGGTATAAAAACACGAATCCTAGGTAGTGGTCATTAAAACCCAAACTATTCCAACATGGTAGTACATCTTTCCACTTTCATTGTTATTTTTCTAACTACACAAATGACCCTGAATCTTAATCAAATTGATATGAGCAACTGGATTAGTAAAAACAGGTAAAAAATGAAATTTTTCCCTGAATTCTTTATCTTTAAGATTATAATTTCCTGTTCTCTCTGACGTCCACCTCCACTGCCAGTCCATATTGCAGGGATTAGCAGCTAAATTCAGACCTATGGTGCTACCCAGTATGGACAGCCCTCAGAGGAGCAATTGTTCCATGAGCTTGGACTTGCTGATGACAAGGGGGTATTTTGAATAAAAACTTTCGTGGAATGTCAAAACTTTAAAACTGAGCCTAAGACATTATGGTGTTGCCTGAGTCAGGAAGCCCAGGTCCTCACCATCATCAGGGTTTCAGCCCCTGGGTTTCCTTTCTTGACTTCTCTCCATGGCTCTTAAGCTAAGCTACTCATTTCTCACCAGCATGGCAAGAACAGACCCAGAGGAAGGAAGAGATCAGTGGTGCTGTGAACAGCTGAGGGGCCCACAGTGCTGGTGTGATGAGGCAACTACAGGCAGTGCGGGTGATCCTCTTGTGGATGATGGTGGCCTTGTAGCTACTGAATGTAACTTGGAAGGCCAGATGGCATTTAAATTTACTGGGTTCATCACAATGAATAAACCCTAAACCCTCGAGTGAATCTTGGCCACTGTGGAAATGGAACTGAAACTCTGGGGCTTGGCCGCAGAGTTCATTATTATAACTTCTGGGCTTACGTCAGACCAAGTTCTTCTCATGTAAACACAAGTGCCCTGATGGAGGATTCATGCCAAAGCTCCATTGATCTGTTTAGACAACAATGCGGCAGAGCATATTTTAGAAATAATTTAGAATGGTTACCAATATGCAACAAATGTTGTTCTTCTTGTACTAGCAAGTGTTCTAATACGGGCTAAGAACTGTGCCAGATCAACATACCAAATGCTTTCTGCCTGCTGATAGGGAGTGATGTTGATTCATTCTGGATCACAGTTTGAAGTTCTAGGCCTAATTTTACCTTTTAAAGTAACATGGTCAGGGCTCTGGAACTATTTATTTCTTTTTCTGATCTAATAGTCATTTGAACTTGCAAAACTTAAAGAACAAAATAACAAATACATTTTTATTAATGTGAACTGATCCTGTGAAGCAAAATGTCACTTTCACTATGTGTCTAAGATTTTCTATGTATAATGAAAAGAATATAATGTCATTCTTACAAACATAGTGGTTTACCAAGTTAGCACATTATTACTCTTCAAGAATGAGAAACAATTTTATGAGAAAATATTAAAATGACTAAGAATAAACAAACATGGGAAATATATAATCAAAATAACCTAAAAACTTAAGAAAGAATGCAGAATCTATCAAAGTGATCAATGATAAAACTGATGATATTGTGAAGTATACCATATGTTTACATACACTGAGGACTGAATCCTGGGGTCATGTGTTGAAATGTATATGTTCTTGGCGGAACGTTTTAATTAGCAAACACTGGGGTTGTGTTGGAAGCCTACCTTCTTTTTATGAAAGGTACACTCTAAACTGATAGCATTCTATGGCAGAGGTAGTTTTGCAATCTATTGAGCTCAAATAGGGGATTTATTTGGGTAAAATGCTACTGCCTATGAAAAACATTATGAGATTATGCATTTGAAAAATGTGTCCATTCTATTTTTGTGGCTGCTGAGTATTGCCTTGTAAACTCTTTTTGAAAAAGATTGTCATTCAAACATGTAGTATTTATTGAGTACCTACTATGTGGCACTCAATGTGCTAAATGCTATTACTTACTCCACTTGATCTGAAAGAACAATAGGATATGTTTACAAGTGAAAAGACATGGACAAATGTGTCTAATTGTGCCTTTTCAAAGATGCAATGGGGCAGTAATATATTTGAGTTCTGAACTAATCAATCACCTAGAACATAAGGCGAATTTTGATTAGTCTCATGCTCAGAAAGCTTTTTCGGATTTTGCAAGCTTTACTATATATTGGAATTCCAAATATCATGCTGCTTTTCTTACCTTTGTTCTTCTGCACTGATAGTTTTTAAAATGAAAGCCCTAATCTGTATTATATAGGATCATTAATTTCTGCATTTTACACTTGAGCAACAGCACTCTGATTATCTGCTGCAATGAAAAGTAAGCAGCACTGCTTTTGCTGACTTAATTACCTACTGCAGGGCCTTTCTTCTCACGTTACCACAAACAGTCTGGAAATGGGGTCAAAAGCATGATTAGAAACCAAATTAGCCACTGAATCCAGAAAACAAACATGGAAACAGATCCAATAAGCCACTCTGATACAAAAATCAGTTTCTTCTCACACCTGAGTTTATCCAGAGGGTCAATCTCATGTTTCAAGGCTATATAGCAAAAAGATCTTCAATGACTTTTACATCTGGAGAAAACAAAATGAACTTAATAAATGGGAGATCAGTATTATGGGGAGGGGCGTGGTCAGTCAGTCTAGATAACAGACTCTTAAAATGTTTGATTTATGGGTTATATAAATGCCAGTAACATGCTCATATAGTTTTAAAAGGAAAATCAATCTTCAGAATTTAGCTTAAAAAATGGCAGAAAATATGCCATTTGTTGGTTTGTAAATTATTTTTATAATGCTTAAAAATTATCATTGGTCCATATTATTTATGTATATGCCCTTTAATTGAATATTTCATTATTTTCCATTGTATGGATACTCTCTATATTCCTGTTAATTGAGATGACAAATCTTATCTATTTTGTTTTTCATTTAATTACACCCAGGCTCTGATCACAACCCTAAAGGCAAGAGAATTTGCAGGTGTTTTCTGGCTACACAGAAAAGAAAGATGTTTCTTAGATGCAGATATTTCTTCTCAGAGAATTTAATGGACAGTAATAGAATTTTATACCAACAATGAAATGCTGATCAACTTACATTAACAGGGATAATAGTGTTTACTTACAATGTTGATAGGAACAATAAGATTATGATCTAACTTTCAAAGATCATGGAGCAAGACAGCTATTGTTTGAAAATATTCATAAAAGGCAACGGGGAAGCAAAATGATACAATATTTAAGGAACATACAGGAAAATGTCAGTAAAATTCAGTTAACATTAAGAGATCATTCAGTTCTGTTTGGAGTTTGCTAATGTGAATATACTGCACACAATTAAATACAACTAGTCATGGCCGCTAAAGCTAAAATATCAAATTGAATTTTATTTTTTTTGTAGAATGAATGTTTAAAAAAGTGATTGTTTAATGAGATGTACTCATAAGTAAAGTCTTGACTAAGTCATCTGGCTATATTTAAAAATCATTGTTTATGTATTTTAGTGGCTGGATTCCTGTACTATACAAACACAGTCTCCACCATCACTGGCTCTATGAGTTATCTAAAACTCACCATTAAAAATTATGGGAAAACATAGATTTACTTAGGATAGCTATACCTTCTCTGTGCATTTCATTTTATTTATCTAATCTCTTTAATCCAGTCATAACCAGAAATGAAAAAGCTTACACTTCATAATGAAAATACTGGATCTTCTTAACTAAAGAAAGGGCTGAATAATTATATAGTGACTCTATGTGAAGCATACAGAATAGACAGGACAAGCCAGATTGCAAACCTCTTTCTTTAATCAAAGTTGTTTCATTCTTTTTCTTTTGTAGAATGTATATAGATTTAGGGGGAAGTTATT
This sequence comes from Glaucomys volans, assembly GCA_020662805.1. NCBI lineage: Eukaryota > Metazoa > Chordata > Mammalia > Rodentia > Sciuridae > Glaucomys > Glaucomys volans. Next base: position 235,147 of record JAJEJO010003781.1, on the reverse strand, counting down.
TTTTTTTCAAAGTGAATTGTCCAATAATTTGGCGGATGCTTCCATTTTGTGACTACAGCCCTGAATAAAGTGAAGACTGCAAGCTCACTGAATTAGTTTTGAAACAACCTCAGAGATGACCTATGATTTTCTGACTTTTCAGAGGATGCCAGTAAGACATAATGTCTAGGTATTATTGAACTGAGGATATTTTCAAGAAGAAAATGATCTCATTGTTACTTGCTCATTTTTCTAGAGCTATTTTCTCTCATCAACAGACCATTGTCCAGTGAGTATAATTTTGGAGCAAAGGAGCTTTACTGCCTATCCATGTTGAATAAACCTCTGCTACCTGCCTATTCTTATTTTGAGGAATGGTGACACAAAAATTCCATCAGTTGATCAATATTTATTGTCTGTGGAGGTGATTTGTGTTTGGAGGATATAAAAGATCTAAAAGATCCCCCCAAAAGCTCTGATTCCAGTGGAAAAGACTTTTAAAAAGTAACATTTGTTATATTGAATGCATTCAATAAGAGTGAGCATTGTACCTTAGAAGTAGTATCCACTTTGGAATCAAGCAGATGAGAAATCAAATTTTACCTTTTCCTCATGTGAGGCATGCTACCTTATGCAAAAGAGAGGTTTTGGAGACTCAGTGTTCTCACCTATATAATGAGGATAGAATTATCCAATTCAAAGTGATTTTGAGAAGATTGGAAATACTGCATTTTTACCACCTGGCATTTGCTATGTGCCAAGCACATGGTTGCTAATTATGATTATGATTGATTGCTCCCAGCAATCCTGGGTATAAGCACATTGTATATAATGCACATGCATGTGTTCTAGAAGCTATATATAAGGTGGTTTGGAAGGCAGAGAGAATGAGGTAGAAAACACACAGGAATTGCAGAAACTTCAACAAGTGGTACAGAGGAAGCCAGGCAGTTATTTTGAAAATAGAATTAAAAAGCAGGATTTTGTAGACAATATAAAGAAAGATGCTTACTGGTGATTTGGATATAGGTACAAAGAGACTAGATATTCAAAATAAGTAGTATCCCATAATGTAAAATTCATAATGTTTGGAATTCAATCAAAGAATATCATGCAAAGTGAGAAAACAGCCCATAAAAGAGAAAATTAACCAATCAATAAAATCTCCCCAGAACTGATACATTCTTTGGAATTAGCAAGATTCTGGATATAATTCAGATTAAATGATAAATTGCATTTCTAAATATACCAAGAGATACTTAGGAAATGAAATTCAGGGAAAAATATCACTTAAATATTATCAATGTTTTGAAAGCATAGGAATACATCTAACAAAAGATTACTACATCAGAAACTAAAAATATTAAAGAATATCTAAATGAACAGAAGAGAGTATAGTATGTACCATGCACATGAATTATGATACCCAGTAGTAATTTCACCCTGAATTGATCTATAGATTAAATGCATCTTTCAATAAAAACATTTTTGGCAGACTAATTCTAAAATTAATAGAGACACACAAAGGTCAAACTATTTAACTTAGCTCTGATGGATATGAACAAGATGTGATAACTTGCTTTACCATATGTCAAGAGTAGAGTTATTAAATGATTATATTAATGCAGAGATAGCACACACAGCCCTGGAGGAAAACAGAAAGCTGAAAATTACAGCCAAAAATATGTGAAAGCTTAATTTATATCAAAGGTGGCACTGCAATGTAGTGGAAATAGTGATGTTGTGCCAATTAGATGTCCATATGGATAAATCATTAATTCCAATCCCCATCTATGCAATATATACAAAAATTAATTTCAGTTGAATCTATAAATGAAAGTCAAAACAATAAATCTTCTTGAATATACCATAAATCATCATCAACTGTGGGTAGGAAAGCATTTCTCCAATAAGATATCATTCACAAAAGAAATACGATGAATAAGAGTATGTTAAAATTAGAAACTTCTGTTCTCCACAAGAAAATGAAAAAGCAAATAACACAGTAGAAATTTGACATAATTCAGAGACTCATATCTAAGATACATAATCTTTTTTAAGTTGTCAGTAAAAAGGTCACACAATGGAATTATATACAAAAGACTTATACACTGGTACTTCACAAAAGAAGATATCCAAATGGAAATTTAATGGATGAAATGTTTTCAGCTACATTTGTTATTAGGGAAATACAATTTAAAAGCACAAGGAGATATCACTGCACACCTTCTAAAATACCTAAAATTAGAAAGATAACACTAAAAAAAAGTTGGGAAAGATGTGGAGCAACTGCTAATCTCACACACTGGTCCTGGTGATATGAACCGACACAATCATTTAGACGACCTTTGGAAGAAATCTTAAAATTTAGCTTATGCATAGCTTAAAACTCAGCAGTTCTGACCTGTGTTCTATGTGCAACAGAAATGTGTAGAAATCTTTACCAAGAAATATGTACAAAAATATTCATAGAAATATAGTTGGTAATAGAAATAGACTCAATAGTAGCATAAATGAATGTGTTACATTATGGAACATAACAAATAATGAAATGAATGAACTGTTACCATCTACAATAACATGGCTGAATTTTACAAACACTGTAATGAGTGAAAGAAGCAATGCAGAAAAATTATGTTGTCTATATTTTGAATGTATATGTCACTCTGATATTCATATGTTTGCATTTAAGACCTGAGGTGATGAAACTAAGACAAGTAGCTTTGGGAGGAGAATAGGTATTGTGGACTCCACCAGCACCATGGGCTTCATAGAAACTGGTGCCATCTTGGGAGTAGAGAGCAGCTCTCTCCAGACACCACATCCCTGGTGCCTTGATCATGGACTTTCCAGTCTCCAGAACAGTAAGAAATAAATTTCTGTTCTTTATAAGTTACCCAGTGTCAGTTACTTTGTCATAGAAGAATGAATGAACTAAAATAATGCTATATAATTTAATTATATAAAGCCTAAAACAAGTAAAAGCACACTGTAGTGTTGTAAGTATGAGAAAAAAAGCTACTGCCTATGGCCAGGGAAAGTCTCATCTGAAAGGATTATAGTAAACTCTACTCAAAGATGACATAGGGCAAGGAATAGTGACTATCCACACCAATCAGATGAGAGGAACTATATAATTCACAGGGAGTTGGGTGCAGTACTTAGAATTTTATCTCCGAACAAAATCAGGAATACTTAACCACAGACTGAGCACTACTCTGAACATCCTACAGTATCATGAAACCAAGAACCTAAAGGCTAAAACTTTTCAAATAACATAATTGCATCTCAGAACAAAACTCAAAAAAACAAAAATTTGCAAAACTTCCTACACACAACACCGTAAAACTCATAATGCCTGGCATCCAATTAAAGATTACAGGCATGCAGAAGAGTAGGAAAACACAACCAATAATGAGAATGATCAATGAATCAAAGCTGCCCCAGAACTGACACAGATGTTCAAATTAGCAGGCGATTACATCAAAAGAGATATGGCAACTGTATTCCTTATGTTCAAAAAGATATCTAAAAGCATAGAGCATGGAAAAAAGAGGGGGGAAAAACTTGCCAAACCTACAACTACAATTATGGGATGAAAATGACCACAGGAGGATTTAATTGCAAATTAGACCTTGCGGAAGAAATTGGTGAACTTTTATATAGAGCAATAAAAAAATACCCAAATGAAACACAGAGTTAAAAAGAACATTTAAAAAGAGGGGGGAGAAGAGCCCCCCAGTGATATGTGAGACAACATCAAACTAACACACATATAGTTCTAGTTTCTGAAGAAAAGAGAATGGAAAAAAATTGAAGGAATATTTGAAGGAAAAATATCGAAACTTGATGAAAACTATAAACTCATGTATCCAAAAAGGCTCAATGAATCCAAAACACAAGGCACACAAAGGAAACTACATTAAGGAACATCATAATCAAATTGCTCAAAGCCAATAGCAAACAAAAAATCTGAAAAACAGCAAGAGGCAAAATAAATACTAACCACAGGGAAAAAAAAAAGAGATGGATAATGACAAATGTTCTGTAGAATTAAGCAATCTTTGCACTGGCACAAATTTTTTAAAGTACTAATAGACTAAAACTTTCATCCTAAATATTGTACATATATATTATACACATAGAGATTTACATTTTCCCAAAAGAAACAACATACGTCCCAACCCCACCATTTCCACCCAAACCACTAATCTTGGTTCAGCCCCTCAAGATTTACCTATCCTGAACATTTTATTTAAGTGGAATTATGCACTATTTATCCCATGTCAAGCTTTATTCACTTAGCATAATATTTTAAGGTTCATCCATGTTGCAGCATGCATCAATGCTCCATTCATTTTTTTCCCTAGTGACTAAGGTTGTACATAGCATCTTATCCTGTGCTTATTGGCCATTTGTGCAAGTTTTCTTTAGAAATGTCTATTCATGTCCTGTACCCATTTTAAGTTGAGTTGCTTGGTTTTCACTGTGGCATTGTGTAAGAGTTCTTTAAATATTCTGATACTAAGCCTTTATCATATACATGATTTACAAATACACAATTCTACTCTGTGGCTTATTGTCTTGTAATGTACATTGAAGCAGAAAGCTTTATTTTTTTTTCTTTTTATTTAATTTTTTGATTCACTGAACACAAATGGAGTACAGCAATTGTTTTTCTGGTTGTACACAAAGTAGAGTCACCCCATCTGTGCATTCA